>JBBYHM010398385.1:0-13572 GCA_038381775.1 Adansonia rubrostipa | reverse complement strand
GTTGAGCTTGGGCCATGGATGTTCGAACATCCATAACCAAGATAAGAGGTTGACATAGGCGTCATAAGTTTATTCCATAATCCCAAAGTAGTTTAGAATAGTAGAACAACCTGTTGACCATGCCACTATGAAGGTGGTTGGCTAAGAACCAAGGGTTCACAGCTTTCAACTAAAAGGCTTCATTTTATTTTTGAAAAAAAATAGTACTCTTATACTCATTCTTCCATGAATCCAAAACTGAATGCTTGCTTTGCCTCCAAGGTTTGAAAACCAACTTCATAAAAATCTTAAGCCCACGTTGTTCCATGTTCTTAACTTGGGGATATTTTTGAAATTAAGTTTTCTAGCACTCAAGCATGCATCTCAACATAAGCAAAGTACCATAAAACAATGCAGAATATGGAGGACATATATGCACAAGCAAATATGACATTTTTCATCGAAAAAAAGAAAAAAAACGCATGGAGATGATAGATAGATGCATGAATATATTTAGGATAAACATGTTTAAAAAGAGTTTGCTAAAAAAAGGCATTTTTAATTCGTGGTGCCTATTAAGCTTCTAGGAAATGCATGAGCATACTTATGTCATGTTAAGATGCATATTTTAAACATGCGATGAAGATATGAATATGGAAGGAACATAGCAAGAAGTACATGGACAGAGGTTGTTATGGTAATGAAAATGCAAAGGAGCATGCTTAGTCAACCAAACAACATGAAGTCACCACAAAAAACATCAAGATCCTAAACTACCATAACCAAAGCCATAAAAAATGCATGGGAGTCCTAAGATGGCCATAAAAGTGTTAAAAAGGTTTACTAAGATGATGTTAATGACAAAATAGAAACTACAAAGATCAAGGTAGAGGGGATATACCAAAAAAACTTGAACTTTCCTCTTTCTCGAAGTAGTGGCTATAGGCTTAATTTCTTTATTCTCCTTGCTATTATTTAGTAAGAAAATGATGAAAGGGGGTAGCTTTTTAGTGGCATGGTTGATGGTATGGCTTTTTAAGGATCAAAACGTATGGAAAGTTGGGTTCTTGAAGGTTTTCAATGGTGGTTTGGGGTAGCTACGGGAATGGAGTTTGGTTATGGGTGAAAGGTAATGGAATAGTGTTTTGGTGAGCTTTTGGAGTTGGAGTTGCTGGAGGATTTGTGGGGATGGGTGAAGAGTTTTTCTAGGATCGATGGAGAGCTTTTTTTTTATAGCTGAGAGATTTTTTTTTTTTTTTAGATAGCTTGTTCTCTTTTTCTTGGTTCATCCTCTTTTTCTAGAGGATAATGCAAAGGGCATTTTTGGTTTTTTTTTTCTATACCAATGCATATCTTTAGCTGCCATGTCTAGTTGACTCCCTTCTTGTTAGTTCTACCATGCTGAGCAAATAGGTAGAAAGGCTATGAAAGCCTACAAGCTAGAGATATGCCTGCCATCCTCTTGCACCTATATATTTTATGAAAATGACCTTTGTCATTAATTGTTTGGACTCTAAAAATTTGTTCGAATCCATTAATGAACCCATAGTTGAGGTTTGCAATGTTGTATGATAGTTCCTTGGTGCAAAAACATGTTTAAATCGGGTTTTCGAAGGCTAAAAAATGGCTCGAATTAGGCAAAAATGCCTTAGTGGATCGATACGGAACATGTTGTATCAATACACAAGGTACATTTTACCCTGAGTATCAATATAATGAGTTGTGTATCGATACTAAGAGCAAAAAATATTCGCAGTCTCGAGACTTAGAGGCCAGTATCGATACTCCATGGATCTGTATCGATACTCATGCTTGTGTATTGATACATTTTGCCAAAAATTATAACTTTAGCTACTGCCAAGGTCTGTATCGCTACAAATAAGCCAGGCATCAATATCAAACCCTTTTGTATCAATGCTGCACATGAAAATTCAAAATTTTGGTAACGTGAAAGCCTCGTGATAGTTTTTAAGCACCCATGCATACCTTAAGTTCCTCGAGTTATCTTATCTTGGTCACAAAAAGAAGAAAATTGGCTCGCGTACTCATCTGAATGACTCCGATGACACCCTGAAAATGACCTTTGATGCCTTGTTTTTGCATTTTTCTTTAAAACAATCCATAGGCATTTCAGAATTTCTCAAAAAACTTTTTCACCGGGCAATGTGTCCCAACTTTATTTTTATTTTTTTATTTTGTCATCTTTTACCTAACTCCTAGGATACTAAAAATTGGTCCGGACAAAATGAGGTGTCTATAATCATTATGATGAAACATTTAGTATTATTGCGACAAAAGGGTGTGGATAGAAATTGAAGTTTGGGATGTTTCCTTCCATTAATTTATTATTTTTATTTTACTATGATTGTTTGTTATAAAAAAATCTTTATTTGCAATATGTTTGTTACTTTAATTGAATCAGTATGCCTCCTAGTCATAATAATGAACCAAACCTTACTGAGATAGCGACAAATGCTAGTGCTAGTGGTTTGAGTTGTCAAAACGAGATATGCCAAAATCCCTAAAATCAAGATAGGGATCAAAGTGTTATTGTTGCATTAAATGCTCAATGAGATGTTGGGAATTAGACAATGGTAGCATAAGGTATAGTGGTTGAGATGATGGTAGGGCATTGCAGTTGATTAATAAAGTAATTAATTCGGTAAAGATTCAATGAAAACACCATCCATCGATGCAACAAGCAAATAATTCTGGGGAATGAAAAAGTCTGAGTGAGTAAAGAAGATAGCACCTATTACTTTTAAAGGTTTTACAAATCTTGATCAAGTAAAGTTATGGATTGAGGAGATGGAGAATGTTGTTGATGCAATGCATTTTTTGGATTAAGATAAGATTAAATTTGCTAGCTACTTATTGCAAAACAATGCTAATAATTGTTAAACAAGAGTAGCTCACACTCATGAAAAGAATTTGGGGTTTTTTATTTAGGACAACTTTCGCATTGCGTTTAAATATTTTCCTAAAAGTAAATTATGGTTGTTATTGTGTATAGTAATAAGCAAGGGTTGCATTCATAAATATTGTTCTTAGTTTGTAAGTTATTGATATAGAACTCTAATCTCATATAACTAAACAAATTAAAAAGACTTCACAAAAGAAATTAACTAAATTATGATAGGGGTTGATTGTATTTGGATGAAAATAAAATAAGAGATATAAAAGTAAAAGTAAAATTAAGGTTTAAGAAAATAAAATAACAAGTCATAATAATGATAAAAAAGTATGGTTAAAGAATTATTTGATGTCTCTAATCATAAACTATGAATCAATATCAGAATTATCTTTAATTATTTCTTAAAACTACCAATAGTAGATAGCAACAAGTTTTGCTACCCTAATCTTTCCTTATTTTTCATTAAGTAGAATAAGTTCTCTATTTAATCCCTAACTCTTAAATGACCTAGAATAAGCTCTCCAAATTTAATTAAATAAAAGCTTTAAGATAAGAAAAATAGGTTGATTAAGAAATAAACACACAAACCCAAATTATTTAACCTGGGTTATATCCCACATTACAATCAACAAAAGCTTGAACATAATCATTAATTATAAACTATTATTAATGAATAGAAAAATAAAACAATTACCGATCAAGATTCTTAATCTAGTAATATATACTTATTAAGGTCTATTTAGTTGCACGCTTAAACAAATCAAGATAAGAATCATAAACAATTTTTATAGAAGAACATAAGCAATTTTAATAGATAATTGTTGAATAATTCTGAAAATTAATTACAAAGTCATATTTAGGGCTTTAAAATGACCCCTAACCATAAAAGAATTTAGGTACACATGTTTATGTGTTCAAGAACATATTCATACGAAAATTCTAGCAAGAATAAAGAAAAAAAGAAAAGCAAGAGAGAAAGAAGAAACTCAAGTATGATGGCCAGCGCTAATCTCCTTTTCTTCCTTTTAGTCTCCTCTTTATTCTCCTCTTGTTCTATTATAGTTCTCTTTATTATGCTCATATTCTTTTCTTAATTTTGATTTTTCTCTTCTTGAATGCTAAGGTTAAATCTCTATTTATAATGATTGAAAGAAAACCATAGGTTAAATTGGAGAATCATATTCAAGTTAGGAATCTAGATATCACTTTCAAAGCATATTTGGTTGACCAATTCTGATACTTTTTACTTGGACTACAAGAATTAAGCTTTTACCAAAGAATCTAATCTTTTATACTCCAAAATCTTCTTGTATATGTATAATTTTGAAATCAGAAGCTCATTAACATCCTCATTGTTAATTTTTTGCTTTATTCTCCAAATTAAATCTAAAATTGAAAAACAAACATAAGAAACAAAAATAAAAATAGAAAACATAACAAAAACTAAGAAAAGAATGTGTACCAAATCTGTAATTTATGAATTTATCATTGCTGCAGTTGGGAAAAAGTTACTTATTTTAGTTCAAGGTAACATTATGGATGAGTATGAGGTTGATTTTGATCAATTGTCAAAGTTTGCCTTTTCTTTTGTTTCTGATGACGAGAGTAAAGTTAAAAGGTTTAAAAACAATTTGAGTGCCCATATTCGTAGAGGCCTTGCTCTATTGCATTTGACTAGCTATAATGAAATGGTTGGTAAGGCAAAGTCCTTAGACTTAGTTTAGAGGGAGACTTAGAAAGTAAGGAGAGATTTTTTGCAAAAGAAGGGCAGAACTCCAATTTCCAAAGACAGAGAGCTTTCAGTGGTTCCTCTAACTTTTAAACACTAAAGGGTCTTAAGCTGCTTTTGCCTCCAAGGGTAAGTTTCCTCTACTAGGTATTCAATCTTTTAATGGTAAGACGTCTCAATAAGGGCGTAAGTGTTTTATTTATGGTGAAAGACATCGAGTTACTAATTATAGGCATATCACTGAAGCATGTTTTAGATGTGGCTAGTTGGGCCATCGTATTGTTGTTTCCCTTTAAGTTCCCCAAGATTTACAATCAGTGCTAAAGCCTCAAAAGTTTTAAGCCCTTAAACCTTCAGTAGTTCAAAAGACGCAACTTATTCAAGCTATTTGGACTACATAGACACCTTTATTTGGATCACAAAGAAGGAAAGACCTTGAACTCAAGGATATGTGCTCACTTTGACTTAACAGAATGCTAAAGTATCAAACACCATTATTTTAGGTATTCTGCTAGTTGCCTCTGTTTATGCTAAAGTCTTGTTTAATAAGGGTGCTTCACATTTATTTTGGTTTCATCTGCTTTTTTACAAAAATCTACTTTAGCATGTACATTTTTGGAATATGAATTTTGCATTAACATGCTGGTTTGAGGTCAACTTTTGTCTGATCAAATTTATAAAATAAGTGTGATAAGAATTGAAACAAAAAATTAGTAACTAACTTGCATATTTCAGTATGCATAATTTGATGTGATTCTAGGGATAGATTTGTTATCAGCTCACTATACTAAATTGAATTGTTACAAAAGAAAGGCAGATTTTGAAATCCTTGGGCAAATACCTTTTAGTTTTTATGGTAGTGGTGTATACATTCCTTTATTTACGCTATGCAAGCTAATCAGTTAATGAAAAATGGCTGTAAAAGGTATTTGTGATAGTAGTTGATAATAAAAATGAAGAGAAAACATTAGAGGATATTCCTATTGTGAGAGATTTTCTTGATGATCTTTTTGGGTTATGTTTTTATCAAGAAATTGATTTCTTTATCGATTTACTTCTGAGTACTAGTTTTATTTCTAAAATCTTTTATAGAATGGCTCAGATAGAATTGAAAAAGTTGAAAGAATAGCTATAAAAGCTTCTTGATAAAGGCTTCATTAGACTTAGTGTGTCTCTTGGGAGCACTGGTGTTATTAGCGAAAAAGAAAGATGGAAGTATGAGGTGTGTATTGATTACCATGAGTTGAACAAGGTAACTATGAAGAATAGATATCCTTTGCCTAGTATTGATGATTTATTTGATCAGTTAAATGGTGTTCAGGTGTTCTTTAATATTGATCTTCAATATGGCTACTATCAATTGAAAGTTAGAACTAAAAACTACTTTTAGAACTCATTATAGGCATTATGAGTTTCTTGTGATGCCATTTAAGTTGAAAAACACTTTAATTACTTTTATGCACTTGATAAATGGGGTCTTTAAACCTTACTTGTATCCATTTGTGGTTGTTTTTATTGATGCCATATTCGTGTATTCTCATAGTTTCAAGAAGAATGAAAAACATTTGAGAATTTTTTTGGAAACTTTGAGATAGAACTAGTAAGTTAAAAAAATATAAGTTTTTTTTTTATCTAGTATAGCTTTTCTTGGGTATTTAGTAATTACCTCCTAAGGAAAGACTTGAGGAGAATGGATATTAATGCTTGTATATACGATTTTAAAATATCAAACACGAAGTGGAGTCTGGTTTTGATTTAAAATTCATAAGGATGAGTCCTTAAGGTTTGGTAGTAAGATTTGTGTTTAAAATGATTTAGATTTAAAGAAAGAGATAGTGGAAGAAGTTTATTATGATATGCGATCTATCCTGGCGGTACTAAGATGTGTAGAGATTTGAAAAGCATATTCCAGTGGAACAATATAAAGGAAGAGATTGCCTAATTTGTAACTAAGTGTTTGGCTTGTTAACAAGTTAAAGCTAAATATTAGAGACCTAAAAGATTGCTGAAACCTCTTTCGATTCTTGAATAGAAGTGGGAATGAATCTCGATGGACTTCATATTAGGTTTCCATAGAACACTAAAGAAAAATAATGATAATTGGGTGATTGTTGAGAGATTGACAAAGTCTATGCACTTTTGGGCCATTCATATAGGTATGTCATTAGAAAGTTTAGCAGAGTTGTACATTGAACAAATTGTGAGACTTTATAGTGTACCAGTATCTATAGTGTCTAAGATTTTCATTTTATGGCAAAATTTTAGAAGAGTTTGCATAATGCTTTAGGCATTCAACTGAATTTTAGTACTGCTTTCCATACACAACTATCCAAATTTTGGAGGACATGTTGAGAGCTTATGTTATGGATTTTAGAGGTTCATGGGATCCCATTTGCCTTAATGAAGTTCTCCTATAATAAGAGTTACCAATCCAACATTTAGATGGCTCTATATAAAGCCTTGTATGGTAGGAAGACATTCGACTAAATTTAAGTACTGCTTTTCACCCATAAAAAGATGGACAATCCATGCAGAATATCCAAATTTTGGAAGACATGCTGAGAGCTTGTGTTGTGGATTTTGGAGGTTCATGTGTTGGCTTTGAATTAATTTCAGTTTTGATATGACAATAACCTAAGCTAAATTAACTTGTGCTCAATTATTTCCAACTTAGTATTTTCCTTGTGTTAAATTGAGAAATATTTTGAAAAGATTTTAAGTTCCTATTTTCTAAAAAATGTAAGTTCTAAAATGCACAGTTATACTTAAAATATTTTTGAGATATGTTTGAGTCAAATTCAAGTGAAGAAAAATAATTTCACAAAGGATTTTAAAGGGATATATCAATACAATGCATCAATGTATCCATAATATGCTTAAAATCTTTAATATATCAATACAAATAAGCATGTATTGATGCAATCTAGTGAGTATCGATGCTCAACCTATATGTATCAATACATTGCTTGGCAGTAGCCCCCGAATGTATCAATACAAGTGGGTTTGTATCGACAAAACATGATAAATATTGATACTCAACCTTAATGCATCGATACAACAGCTTGTAATGGTCATACTTTTAATTCATGTATCGATACTCTCGGTATTGTATTGATACAACAGCGCAGGTCTGAAAAGAAACAAGCATCTATGAAGGCTACAATAGGTCTCTACCAACCTTATTTAATGTTGAACGTTTATGAATCAATTACAAGCTATAAATAAAGGTTTTCAACAGTTGAAAAAGATAGATACCAAGATTATTCAAGCATTAAACATCAAAAAGCTTAGAAGTCTTTAGATTATTCATTCTACTTGTATTCAATTTGCAATCCTTCAAGTTTATTTATATCTACTGAAAATTCTAGCAAACACTCACCTAGTAGAGGTTCTAATTGTTTGCAAACACTACATTCATATCACAAAAGGTCTGTGTGAAAGTGAGTGAAAACACTTAAGAATTTAGGGTAGAATTCTTAAGGGGATTAAAAGGTTCTATCTAAGCTTCAAAAGATCAAAGGTAATAATTTCATTAGCAAATTCTAAGAATCACCTTGGCAAAAAAGTGCTAAGAAAAGAGGATGTAGGCTCCGAGTTCTAGGACTGAACCTTTATATATTGATTATTTGTTTCTCTTATCTTTATCTTCTTTTTACTTTTAATTTATTTCATATTATTGTAAAAAATCAACTTATGATCAATTTTTATAGAACAAATTCACCCCCTCTTGGTTAGTCTTTATCTTGAGCTAACATCATGGGATTGCAATTTGCCTTTAGCGGAGTTCATCTATGATAATAGTTACCAATTTAACATTCAGATGGCTCTGTATGAAGCTTTGTATGGAAGAAAGTGTAGATGTCCTCTTTGCTGGGATAATGTAGGCGAGAGAATTATTAGGTCCGAATATTGTTCAATAAGCCATTGAGAAAGTCCATGTGGTTAGAGAACATTTTGTGCAGCTCAAAGTCGACAGAAAAGCTATGGTAATGATAAGAGAAGAAAACTAGAGTCTGTGGTTGGAGATGATGTATTCTTATGAGTTTCTCCAATTAAAGGGGTGACGAGATTTGGAATTTATGGAAAACTTAGTCCTCATTATGTGGGATTTTTAAAATTCTTGATAAGATAAGAGATATAGCTTATAGACTGGCGCTTCCACCTGCATTATCTAGATTGCAGAATGTGTTTTATGTCTCCACGTTGAGAAAGTATGCTCTAAATCCAAGTAATGTGATAGAGTTGGCTTCTTTGAGACTTAGAAAATATTTGTCTTATAACAATATCCATTACGTGTTACGAATAGAAAAGAGCAAGTGTTGAAGAGATGAACAATTTCTTATGTTAAGGTTTAGTTGGCTAATCATGCCCAACAAGAAGCAACTTAGGAGTTAGAAAAAAGTATGAAAGAAAAGTTTCCTTACCTTTTTGAGAGCTAAGGTATGAGTTTCAAGGACTAAACTCCTTTTAAAGAGGAGAAGATGTAAAACCGATAAAAATATATATACTTAGTTATTTTATGAAATGGTTAGCCCAATTAGAATTATTATTGTTTGTCAATTAACCTATTAAAAAAATTGTGGGGGTTATTATTTTTTTATTAGGTAAAACTCTAGGAAAAGCTAACCCAAAAAAGAAAAAAGGTTAAAAAAGTTCAAATCCATCCTAAAAAACTAAGATTTAGGCGAGATTCTATTTATTTTTATGAAATCTTTATGTTTTTTTATCAATTGTCACAAAACCCATGTTTTTATTTTGAATTATTTTGATTTACTAAAAACTTCGATAACTTTCGGTGACTTTCTGGCAACACTATCTATACCTGTTAGAAAGGTCTCTTTAAAGGTGGCACTTCATTTAGTTAAGTAGTTTAGGAATTATGAATTTTTTTAATTTCACTGATTTTGATTTCTAACCATTCCAACCAACCAACTTTAGGTAACCGAAAAA
The DNA here is from genome assembly GCA_038381775.1 of Adansonia rubrostipa. Taxonomy (NCBI): domain Eukaryota; kingdom Viridiplantae; phylum Streptophyta; class Magnoliopsida; order Malvales; family Malvaceae; genus Adansonia; species Adansonia rubrostipa. The sequence goes on along the minus strand of JBBYHM010398385.1, from coordinate 4,000 downwards.
CTATTTTTTGATGATCATTTCTTTCAAAACTTAGATGGATTTTATAGTACAAAATGTGAACTTACTACTAGTATCATACAAGTTCTGTGTTAAGAGAACTAAAGCCCTAAAGTATGTCAAATGAACCTGTAAATCTAAAAACTCATAACATTATGGGTTGTTTGTGAATATTTTTAAAGTTTAAATCCTTGAAACTTAGGCTATATGAAACTATTTTTATCGAAACAAAAATCCATGTTATAGTATTACATTCCTACTGTAATCTTGTTTTAAATGCGATCATTGTTTGCGCAAATTTAGATTTACAATGTCCTCAAGTAAGTCAAATGATCATAGATTAGCAAAATTTTAGAATTTAGAAAAATTGATATTTAATTATTTTGAAATTATTTTTATTCCGTTCTTTGCAAAAGTCAAAGCATAATCTTTTTTCTTTTTAAATAAGATTTTCCCCGCTTAATGGATAAGCATTTGCTACCAATAGGGAATTTTTTCTCATCTTAAATTCCAAGATTGGATTTGCGCCAATGGAAACCATAAATTTCATACACAATAGAAGGATATGGTAGATCTATCTTTTTTAGATAGTGAACAGAAGAACCCCATTCTATTCACTGGTACTGATCGTTGATACTGAAAAAATTATTTCTTTTTTCTCAGCCCATGATCTGAACAAGTCGCACATACACCCTAGTACATGTTCCAAATTTTTATTTAACCTTATAGAATTTCCTTATAGAAATAGAATTTCCTTATAGAATTTAGAATTGCTCATTTTTTTTATGTTCAATCAAAAATTGAAAGAATTTGTCATTTTTTGTTCTATCACAAAATAGAACGTAAAGAAAACTAGAGTATTATTCTTATTATTTAGCTATATTTAGTTAAAAATAACATTAATTATAGTTTTATTAATTTTAGTGAATTTTTAGATATTTAAATATATGTTTATGAAATTATCTCTATTTTATTTGATTTTTGCAAATAACCTATTTGTTTATATATATTCATAAATATCACATTTATCTAGGTATATTTTGATAATGGCACTGATTTTATGTTTTTAATTGTTAATTTTTCGATTTTACATATTTTTAAATATGTTCTTATTATTAAGAAAAAAATAGTATCGAATATTTTCAATTTTTTAAGGAAGTTGCCATACAACCCAAATGTCTCTAGATGACCAATGAAAAGTTGTACTTTGTTAAATTTAAATTTTTGTTAAATTTTGATTTTTAAATATTTTTCTTATTCTTTAGGCTATTAGTAGATTTGTGAAATTTGCGGCTAAAGTGTTAGTTTAGTAAGTCAGGTGAGGAAATTGATACTCCTTCGATATTTAATTTGTGAAAATTGGACCTTAATATTCTTATCTTATGTATGTAAAAAATATAATATTTTGTTCCATGTTTTAGCAAATTAGGTTAAGCATGAAAGCTATAGTTCTTTAGAATTGGATATAAAAATATTTGTGCTATTTATTCGTATATTTTTATGATTGTAATTTTGCTATAATTCTAGTAAATGATTTCTATGTAAAAAAAAAAAGTATCTACAAGAAATAACAGTTCTTGTATAAATGTGTTTCGTTTCTAAATACAAAAAATGTATGTATGATATGTTACGTTAATTTAAATTTCGTGTTTTGAATGCTCTCTCGATATTTTATTTTTAAACTATTTTGATGGGGGTTAATTGCTGGCCATGTCGACATGTACTTTGCGATTAGAAATCAGTTTTGAACATTGCCTCCAATTAAGAATAATAGTTTTTATATTGAATCGTGTCATCGGCTTAGAATAGTGGTAGAGTAGTGGTTTTTGTTTTGAACCGTGCCACTAGTTTAGAATCGTGGTCTTTGTCCATAGATTGTAAAGGGAGATAGATATCTCTATATCTCTCTCTCTATATATTATAATATATCATTTTGAAATAAATTATTTACAAATATAAGACTACCTAAAAGTTTGTTTTATATAATTCAAATTGTTATTTTGGCCTAATTGCTTTTAAGTGTGTTTAACCTAGCTGAAGTAATGTTAGTTGCTTGTTGAGTAATTGTACTCATTATATTCTTTAATAGTTTATAGGTTTTGAATGTGGTCAAACTATATCGGGGGTGACGTTTCGACTTTAATACGTATTTTCTAGACTTTAGTGTGTTAAAAGAAAAACTTAAACTTTTCAAGACTACTATTTGATAGACTATTGAAGGTTTCAAACTTTTAATTTTAAACATTATCTTTTAAATACATTTTTACTTATGATTTTAAGCAACTCAATTTATTATATTACTATAAACCTTGATTTCTTCGAATTCAATCTTTTTAGTTAATTATCTTGCATATTTGTGAGATTATATCTCGTAGATATAAGGCTTCTATTATGTTTAGGTTTGGAGCTTGACAGATTTAGTTGCATCAGAGCTTAGGTTTTTCGATCTTTTGATGATCATTATGATGAAACATTTAGCATGATTGTTATCAGTGAATGTGGGTAGAAATTTAAGTTTGGGACGTCTTCTTCCATTAATCTATTACTTTTATTTTATTATAATTATTTGTTATAAAATAATCTTTAGTAGTAATATGTTTGTTAGTTTGATTGAATCAATATGTCTTCTCATTGTAATAATGAACGAAAACTTGCTAAGATAGCAGCAAACACTAAAGCTAGTTGTTCGAGAAGTTTTCACGATGAGATATGCCAAAACCCCAAAAATCAAGATCAGGATCAAGGTATAAATTTGCATCAAATGCTTAGGGAGTGTTGGGGATAGTGGTGGCACAAGGTGCAGTGGCTGGGAATGATGATAGAGTGTTGCATTTGATCAATGAAGTAATTAATTTGATAAAGGATCAACGACAACACTAGCTACTGGTGCAAAGAGCTGATAATCCTAGGGAATGGACAAGTCTGAGTAAGTCTAAAAAGATAGCAATCACCTTTAACCAAAGAAAGAAACTTAGCTACATATGTTTGATGCACTCAATAACAGATTCATAAGAAAACCTAACAAGAATGAAAGAAAAAGGAAAGAAAGAGAGGAAAAAAAAGCTCAAGTACGGTGGCCAATTGCAATCTCCTTCTCTTCCTTTAGTCTCCTCCTTATTCTCCTCTTTTCCCTTCTAATTTTCCTTATCATGCTTTCAGCCTCTTTTTAATTCTGATTTTCTCTCCCTTGAATGCCAAAGTTAAGTCTGCATTTCTAGTAACTGAAAAATAACCCTAGGTAAAGTTGGAGAATCTTATTCAAAGTAGGAAATCTAGATATCACTTTCAAAGTAAATTTGGTTGATCAATTCTGATGCTTTTTGAGCAACTATCAACTTATTACTTAGGGTACAAGAGTTAAGCTTTTACCAAAGAATCTGATCTTTTTTTTACTTCAATATCTTCTTCCATCTTGTGATTCTAATAGTGTAAGTTTACTAATATCCTCATTTGCATGATTTTGCTTCATATTCCAAAATAAATCTGAAATTGAAAAACAAACATAAATAACTAAAATAAAGATAGAAAACATAACAAAAGCTAAGAATAAAAAGTGTACAAAATGTGTGATTTATGAACTCATCAAACTTGATTTGAGTATCTTGAGTACTAATCCCATTGCACTATTTAAAACTTTTTTTGTTGATTTTTTTTATCATTGGTTTTAAGGATTGGTTTCAGTCTTTGCTTACTGGCTTTCAAGGCATTGAAAACGCAAGGAAACACACCTAAATATGGTCTAGTTTTCCATTCATCTTTCATTGGCCAGGTATCAGCAAGAAACAAGGACCGAATGGTACGCTATCTTGCAAAAAAAAGTATTCTATTGCATCTCTCATAGATTGTTTTGCAGGTAATCATTATTGTTCTTTCCTCATACACTACAAGATTTCCCAATAAGTCTATCAATTCTCTATTTGTTTGCAGAAAGGGACACCACTATCTTAGGGGAGAAACCCCTAGATTAAGAAAAGGAAATCAAAAACTGAATTTGCTGCTGCTG
>JBBYHM010398374.1:0-13573 GCA_038381775.1 Adansonia rubrostipa | reverse complement strand
CTCGATCCATTTCACCACTCCTAAGATAGATATCCATCTCTAGCTAGCCCTTTTCCTTCTTAAGTGGAGAGATTTCCATGGCAAAGGATGCCTTTTCTCACTCGAACTCCTCCGAAGTAGCTTGATCTAAGAAAGCATTTCTTTGATTGGGATTTGCAATATCCTAGAGTTGGGTGGTGGCAATGGATCATTGATACGGTGGAGTCTCTATTCTTCATATCTAGGCATGGTAGGGCTTCCTCTCCAGTATCTTTCAATACAATGGACCTTCTTGTAGGCTTGGAAAGCTAACTGGACTTTTGCATTATAATTGGGCTCTTCGTATTTAAAATCCCAATGTCTCAAGTCTTTGAAGAACATGATGAATTGCTGGCACTAGAACTGACATAATACCAATAGAGAAGCATAACTGGTATTTTCCCATAATCCCAAGAGATGGTACGCAAGTGTAGTCTCCACATCTATACACAATTGACTAAGGAACACCCATGGGGCTCTCCATGTGATTTCTTCCTCCTTGACATTTCATAATTCCTTGACCTAATGCTTTTCTGTCTTATCTTGATGACGTTCTTCCTCTAATGCTATGGAAAAAGGACTAATCTTAAAGAAAAAATTTTGCCTGGCTCTCCTTTTCCTAACACGAAATGACATAGGAGCCATATTTAGAGAAAAGGGGCACACCTGATAAACATTCTTATTCTCGTTCTTGTACAAAAGCTAAGGGCATGGATGGTTTTGACGATGATGGCAGAAACAGGATTGATGTTGCAACATAGGTGAGAAAAAAATTTGTAACTGTTGCCTTTACATAACCCAAAGTCTTCAGGAATATAACGAGCTCATAAATTGCCAGAACATAGACATCTTGAGCTTTTTTTTATCAGAAAGATTTACCATGCCCTCTTTCAAGCTGGCCCCAGAAATGCATTCGCTGCTCTCTTTTACTTTGACATGCTGTCAACCCATGCTTCTGTGGCTACAAGAATTTGCCTCAACCTTTTCTTGAACGGAGGAGGCATTAGCGCTTTATAGTAAATTCGGTCTTTTCTATGTTGAGCAAAGCTGTATACTCATCAATGGTAGGGACTAAATCTTATTGGTTGAAGATGAAACATCGGTAGGTTGGATTCTAAAACTGTGTCAATGCTCACAACAAGCCATCATCCCACTGAACTCAAAGTAAAAAAGCTATATCCTTGTACTTTTTAGTGAACGCTTCTTTCTCGTTGTTATCCAAACTGTCCCAAATGTGCTTCAATTCTCGACAATCATTCTGACAAAAATCGATCTTGACCTCTTCATGCATTTCTGAGACATAGTCAGGCTTTAAAATGTCCCCATCTTGATGTTGGCGACCTTCTGACCATGTTTGACATTTTCAAAGGACTTCATAGTTGGGAGAAGTTATTGCTCCATAAATGATGCCCCTTGCTGAACACCAAACTAGAATAATTGTCCTAAAATGATGATAGTCATAATGGTTATAATGAAATGATGCATGCACCAAAACACAAACAAAGGGAAAATAAGTTTGTGGAATATATAAGAGACAAATGTAAGGAAATAAAGAATTTAAGAACATCAAAACAAAAAATTCATAGCATGTCTCAAGCAAGGTGGTAAGACAAGAAACAGGCAGCATTTCAACATGCTAGGATGCAATCTACCCTTCATGAGGTGATACAATATCTTATTTTGATGGAAAAATAACTGTACAGTAGTAATATTCATTTATCACCACTAGTGCGGATACGTGTTAAGCCATGACTCGATCAACATAACTGCTTACAGTATAAGACATTGTTAATGATGGCTTTTGTTCACCGTCACTTATTTATACAAAGGTTAGCCATCATTTGGTTAGCACGACAACATATCTTGATAAATGATAGAAATACAGATACGGGTGACAATTGTATACTCATTGTCATCAACATAATTATGGTAATTAAGAGTAAAGGCTAGGAATGTTTCCTCGAGTGACCCTATTCTTTGGGTATTCTAGTAGTATTCCTGGATGGTTTGACATGGTTTAGCTCGTAGGGCTCACTATATAAGGTTTAGGTTGACGCCTAAATATGTATCTGAATTACTCCTCTGTTCGGTAAGAATAGTTGAGGGACCCCGATCCTAGACCCATTGTGGGTTTGGCAAAATGGGTTCAATCCATTGGATGTATTTCCTTATGCAAATGCAAAAGGTTACTCATGAGAGACATAGGTAATTTACATCCAGAAGTTATTGCCATGCCTATGCAAAAGGTTACTCATGAAGGCAGATAGCTAACTTCCTCCTAATGATTGGGTTATAACCACACCATGGAGTTTGGCGAGACACTGATGCACATGCAAGTACGTGGTGTGTGACAAGGAAATGATCAAACCTTTTTTTTTACTTCTGTATTACCATTTTTATTAAACTGATGATTATTCGAAAATAAGACAATCCTGACAATCATGCCAAACAAAAGATTAGTTGATAATATAAAAAAAAGGGTAATAGTTGAATAATGACCGAAGATCGAAAGAATCACGAACCTAGCAAGACACGGCTAGTTATTGGCCTAACTATCTATACTCACCCCAGTGGAGTCGCCAAGCTGTCGGAACATATCTCGGGGTGGATCCTTGTGGATCTAGGGGTGCGTACGACTTAAAATATTTTTTTGACTTAAAAATGTCTTTTTGACTGAGACTTTTCTTTTGCGATGTGATGAGAACGAGAATGTATGGATTCTTGACTTGTGGTACAATTAAGGGGACCATAAGATGAATCGCTCATCTTATTAGTCTCGGATGACCATCATGAAATGGCCACGCATGGAGTCACCATCGATCATTTTGGGCTAGGCATGACCGGATGCCTATTGAAACCTATGTTTTAAGTTACGAAACTCAAAACATCAATATCATGGTCTACGTAGTACAAATATTCACCGTTTGGGTTCAAGAGTTGGTTGCTCATGATGAGGCACAAACCTCTTCGTGATGCCTAAAATCTATACCTTACTAGCTATGTCTTATCTTGGTTTCGATTCTTTCGATCCTACCTCATCACTATTTTGATATAACCCTTCTTTAATGCATAAATCTTATAGAAATACAAATCCAGGTTTTGATGAAAAAGATTTAATTTTATATACACCTCAAAGAGATGGGGAATATAGAAATTTTTAATAAAATGACCTCTAAATTTTACTTTGAAAATGGAATGCTCCACTTTGGGCACTGGAGAGATACCTAAGTGGAACATTACCTTTAATTTTATTTGAAATGATTTGAAACATGAATGCAAATAATCATCACAAAGAAATCATGTTAGTAAGGCAACAAATGAAGTAACATAACATAGATCATTCAATGCAATGATAATGAAAAGGAATGGACTATTGGAATTTATCTTGCCATTGGCATTGATTATTTGGGAATAACTAAATTGACAACTTTCAAGATGAATTTGGGTTTCTTGACTGAACAAGATTTGTTTGACACATTCATGGAAGTCTGAGAAGGAGGAAAAAAATAATTGTAGTTGAAAGACAGGGTTGGAGTATCACTTTAGAAAGGTATGGTTGTAGTATCCCCGTGAATGACAAGTAATTTTGACAAAGGAGGATTTTTAAATCTTGACAATTTTGAAAAGTGAGATTGGAGTATCCCCTCAAAAGGTCAAGGTTGGAGTATGCCGATGGATGACAAATCATTTTGATAGAAGAAGATTTTTCAATCTCAACAATTTTGAAAAATAAGGTTGGCGTATCCTCTCGAAGGTCAGGGTTGGAGTATCCCCAAAAATGACACGTCTGACACTCTTTAGAGAGGTCAAGTTGAAAAACTTAAGTTGACAAAACTTTGTGATTTAGGAAATGTGTGAGTGTTTCGATAACTTTTGGCAAAAGAAATTATTGTGAATGAGGATGGTAAAGATGTAAAATATGTTTATGCCTTGATACGGGGCTGTGGGAGGTCAAAGCATGTTCTCAAGTTTGATCAGGGTGATACAGAGACATTCGAATCTCTCGAGACAAAATTCGAGAAAACAACTCAATTTTGACCATAACAAAAAATAGGGGATAACATCGCACTACCCTATTTCCTGAATTTATTCTAAATTGGTTTGAAGGCTTTAGAGGGTGGACAAGATACCGTTAGAAAGGTCACTCAATGAGGGTCAACCTAAAAATATTCTCCATATCCCAAAAAGTCAATTTTTGGAGAATAAATTTTCAAGTTTAGATTAATTTCACTGCTGGCAAGCATACAAGGGATAAGGTGTGTCAAAATTTGAAAAATCATTCTGGACTCATTTTGGTATAAAAAATTGCAAATAATAGCTTTCCAGAAAGGGAATTTCATAAATGTTTTAGGAAAATGCTGTATGGATTTGAAAAAACCATTTGGTGGGCTTAAAGGGCCCAACCATATTGCACTTTGTTCACTTTAGGGATTCTAGATAGTCTAGGTTTGAAAAATCATAACTCTTTCATCCGGACTGATCCGAGGATGAACAAGACCTCGTTTTAAAGGTATTTTGATACACTTTCAGAGAAAAATATTATAAAATTCACGAAAAATCATTAATGATTTTAAAGTGATTTTTCAATTTGTAACAGTGCTACTGCTAGAAGGGGACAAAGTAAAGCAGAGGATATTTCTTATTTTCTTTATGTTTATAGGTCCAAACTCGAGTCATCGACATTTAAATGTCCATGACTGAAGGGAAAGAGTGGCATGAGCATCACAAACTCATTTGCACAGCCCTAGAGTATTTGGGATGATGAAACAACTAGTTGATCATACCACTCAAGGTTTCCACTCAAAAACAAGGCACGAACATTTCGGGAACAAGTGTAAGGCCATTTTCATTGCAAAATCAGAAGATTTGAGCTCATTTAAGTAGGATTCTAGATCTGAAAAACTTAATTTTCCCCAAGATATTTCGCTAACTTTAAGGAAAAAGCTAAGTTCATGCTAATCCTCATTGGTTGAGGTTAACATGCTCGGCTTGGGCAGGTTTTGAAAATCGATTTTTGATAGCCATCAAACATGCATTTAGACAAGGAGAAGACAATGAACATACAAAGGGGATGGCACAAAACATAAATGGGGATGCAAACTTTAACAATGGTCTTGACAAAGAAAGTGTTATGCACTTTGACAAGAAAATGTTATAAAAGCTGAAAATGACAATGATTTACGACAAGATGCAAGCTTATGTACAAATATGCTTGAAATATGTTAGGCTAATGATTCAAACATGGATTAATCATAACAAGATGCATGGATATGGCATAAAATGCATGAGTAAGAGCTATCAAAATAATAAGGATGAAATGAGGCATTTTGCATGTCAAAGGGGCATTAAGGCATCCAAATCCTAAACTACCACAACCAAAGGCCACAATACTGCATGAGAATCCTAAAAGGGTAATGGAAACGTGGAGAGCTCACTAAAATGATGAAGATGCTGAAAGACAGAAAATAAAAGTGATAAAGCAAATAGGGTGGCTGATGGTGATCTTAGTCAACAAACTAGGGAGGAGTAGGGTGATCTTGTGACGTTGACCATTTTTATCTAATTTAGACTTCAAAAAAAAATGTTTTGATTAATTCAAAATTCTAAATTTGTAATTTGATATAGGTTTTGATCTTTTTTAATGCAAAGAAATAGGTTAAAATCAAGTTTTTGATTAATGGTGGACGAGTAAAAAATGCCTAGACCATAGAAAATGGCCAGTATGTATCGATACATTGCAGAATGTATCGATACATTTGGTCCAAAAACCTTGAGTGTATCGATACTATGAACCAGTGTATCAAAACCTGTTGATATTTATCGATACATTTCTTTACAGAATGCATGTTTTGGTTTTGGCATGGCCTAGTATCAATACATGAGCTCCTGTATAGATACATAAGCTTATGTATTGATACATTTACATGCTGTATCAATACAAATGGGGACATTTCAAATTTTTGGATCATTGAAGCATTGTATCAATACATGAGAACCATGTATCGATATATTCAAGCAAAATTGTGAATTTTCTCATATCTTTTGTCCCTGAACACCTTGAACTAAGTCCTTTGATGCCAAACCTTTGCATATACATTTGATATGATCCATATGCCTTCTTGATATGATCATCGCTCCCTCTCACGTCCATCCCCTAGGTTTCTAAAAAAAAAGTTAGCATAAGCAAAATAAGGCGTCTACACTTTGATTAGAAGGAAAAAGGTAGAGGGAAAAGATTATCTTGCAAAGTCAAAGCACTAATATCATGTAACCCAATAGCGAGAATGTTATTGTCATGTTGATTCACATAAAAAATAGAGATTATTATGAGAATCCAAGTTTATCTCATTTGATGGATGAACTTTGATTTTATGGAAAATGTGGAATGAAAAGATTTTCTTGCTAAACCAAAGCATCAGTATCATGTATCCAAATGAGGAGAATATGATAGTGGTGCCCAATCACAAAAAAATGATTATTATTACGAGAATACAAGTTTGTCTCACTTGACTTGTGAGCTTCAATTATAAGAAAAATGGTAGAGAGAAAGCTTTTGTTGAAAAATCAAAGCACCAATAGCATGCATCCCGATTAGAAGAACATGATTGCCATGCCGATTCACATAAAAAATGAAGATTGTTACAAGAATCCAAGTTTGTCTCATTTGATAGATGAACTTTGATTCTATGGAAAATGTGGAAAGAAAAGCTTTTCTTGCCAAACCAAAGCATCAGTATCAAGTATCCCAATAAGGAAAACATGATTTTGGTGCCCAATCACAAAAGAATGAAGATTATTATGAGAATCCAAATTTGTCACACTTGACTAATGAACTTTGATTATAAGGAAAATGGTGAAGAGAAAAGCTTTTTTTGCAAAATCAAAGCACTAATATCGTGTATACCAATAAGTAAAACATGATTGTAATGCCCAAGCACAAATAAAATGGATATTACAAGAATCATCGTTTGTCTCAATTGACGGACGAACTTTGATTCTAAGGAGAATGGAGGAGGGAAAGGCTTTCTTAGAAAGCCAAAGCACCAATATCATTAATCTCAATGAGTAGAACAAGAATGTCATGCCAATTCACATTAAAAATGAAGATTATTATGAGAATCCAAGTTTATCTTATTTGATGGATGGACTTTGATTTTATGGAAAATGTGGAATGAAAAGCTTTTCTTGCTAAACCAAAGCATCAGTATCATGTATCCAAATAAGGAGAACATGATTATGGAGCCCAATCACAAAAAAATGATTATTATTATGAGAATACAAGTTTGTCTCATTTGATTGATGAACTTTGATTATAAGGAAAATGGTGGAGAGAAAAGCTTTTCTTCCAAAATCAAAGCACCAATGTCTTGTATCCTAATAAGGAGAACATGATTGCCATGCTGATTCATTTAAAAATGGAGATTATTACAAGTATCCAAGTTTGTCTCATCTGATGGATGGACTTTGATTCTATGGAAAATATGGAAAGAAAAGCTTTCTTGCCAAACCAAAGCTTTAGTATCGAGTATCCCAATGCGGAAAACATGATCGTGGTGCCCAATCATAAAAAAATAAAGATGATTATGAGAATCCAAGTTTATCTCACTTGACGGATGAACTTTGATTATAAGAAAAATGGTGGAGAGAAAAGCTTTTCTTGCAAAATCAAAGCACCAATATCGTGTATCCTAATGAGTAGAACATGATTGCCATGACTATTCATGTAAAAAATGGAGATTATTACAAGAATCCAATTTTGCCTCATTTGAGGGGCAAACTTTGATTCTATGGAAGTGTGGTAAGAAAAGCTTTTCTTGCCAAACCAAACTTCAGTATCAAGTATCCTAATGCAGAAAACATGATTCTGGTGCCCAATCACAAAAGAATGAAGATTATTATGAGAATCCAGGTTTGTCTCACTTGACAGGTGAACTTTGATTACAATAAAAATGGTGGGAGAAAATCTTTTCTTGAAAAATTAAAGCATTAATATCCTATATCCCAATGAGGAGAACATGATTGCCATGTCGATTCACATAAAAAATGGAGATTATTATAAGAATCGAAGTTTGTCTGCTTTGATGGATGAACATTGATTTTAAGGAGAATGGTGGAGGGAAAAGCTTTTCTTGGAAAGCCAAAGCACCAATATCATTAATCTCAATGAGTAGAACAGGAATGCCATGCCAATTAACATAAAAAATGAAGATTATTATGAGTATCCAAGTTTGTCTCATTTGATGGATGAACTTTGATTCGAATGAAAATACGAAAAGGAAAGCTTCTCTTGTGAAACCAAAGCATCAATATCAAGTATCCCAATGAGGAAAACATGATTATGGTGCCCAATGACAAAAGAATAAAGATTATTATGTGAATCCAAGTTTGTCTCACTTGACTGATGAACTTTGATTATAAGGAAAATGGTGGAGAGAAAAGTTTTTCTTGCAAAATCAAAGCACCAATATCTTGTATCCCAATGAGGAGAACATGATTGCCATGCCGATTCATGTAAAAAATGGAGATTATTATAAGAATCCAAGGTTGTCTCATTTGATGGATGGACTTTGATTCTATGGAAAATGTGGAAAGAAAAGCTTTCTTGCCAAACCAAAGCTTTAGCATCGAGTATCCCAATATGGAAAACATGATCGTGGTGCCTAATCACAAAAAAATGAAGATCATTATAAGAATCCAAGTTTATCTCACTTGACGGATGAACTTTGATTATAAGAAAAATGGTGGAGAAAAAAGCTTTTCTTACAAAATCAAAGCACCAATATCGTGTATCCCAATGATGAGAACATGATTGCCATGCCGATTCACGTAAAAAATGAAGATTATTACAAGAATCCAAGTTTGTCTCATTTGATGGATGAACTTTGATTCTATGGAAAATATGGTAAGAAAAGATTTTCTTGCCAAACCAAAGCTTTAGTATCAGGTACCCCAATGCAGAAAACATGATTCTGGTGCCCAATCACAAAAGAATGAAGATAATTATGAGAATCCAAGTTTATGTCACTTGACAGGTGAACTTTGATTAAAAGAAAAATGGTGGAGAGAAAACCTTTTCTTGCAAAATCAAAGCACCAATATCGTGTATCCTAATGAGGAGAACATGATTGCCATGCCGATTCACGTAAAGAATGGAAGTTATTATGAGAATCCAAGTTTATCTCCTTTGATGGATGAACTTTGATTCTTTGGAAAATGTGAAAAGAAAAGCTTTTCTTGCTAAACCAAAGAATCAGTATCATGTATCCCAATGAGGAGGACATGATTATGGTGCCCAATCAGAAAAAAATGAATATTATTATGGGAATCCAAGTTGGTCTCACTTGACAGATAAACTTCGATTATAAGGAAAATGGTGGAGAGAAAAGCTTTTCTTGCAAAATCAATGCACCAATATCGTGTAACCCAATAAGGAGAACATGAGTGCCATGCTGATTTACATAAAAATGGAGATTGTTACAAGAATCAAAGTTTGTCACATTTGATGGATGAACTTTTACTCTACAAAAAATGTGGAAAGAAAAGCTTTTCTTGCCAAACCAAAGCTTCATTATCAAGTATCCCAATGCAAAAAACATGATTGTGGTGCCTAATCACAAAAGAATGAAGATAATATAAGAATCCAAGTTTGTCTCACTTGACAAATGAACGTTGATTATAAGAAAAATGGTAGAGAGAAAAGCTTTTCTTGCAAAATCAAAGCACCAATATCATGTAACCCAATGACAATAACATTATTGTCATACCGATTCACATAAAAAATGGAGATTATTACAAGAATCCAGGTTTATCTTATTTGATGGATGAACTTTGATTTTATGGACAGCATGGAAAGAAAAGCTTTCATGCCAAACCAAAGCTTCAGTATTTTGTATACCTATGCGAAAAACATGATTGTGGTGCCTAATCACAAAAGAATGAAAATTATTATGAGGATCGAAGTTTGTCTCACTTGACAGATGAACTTTGATTATAAGGAAAATGGTGGAGAGAAAAGCTTTTCTTGCAAAATCAAAGCACCAATATCATGTTTCCCAATGAGGAGAACATGATTGCCATGCTGATTAATGTAAAAAATAGAGATTATTATGAGAATCCAAGTTTGTCTCATTTAATGGATGAACTTTGATTCTACGGAAAATATGGAAAGAAAAGCTTTTCTTGCCAAACCAAAGCATCAGTATTATGTATCCAAATATGGAGAACGTGATTGTGGTGCCCAATCAGAAAAAGATGAATATTATTATAGGAATCCAAGTTTGTCTTTATTAATAGATTAACTTTAATTATAAGGAAAACAATGAAAGGAAAAGTTTATCTTGCAAAGCCAAAGCACCAATATCATGTAGCCCAATGATGAGAACATTATTGTCATGCCGATTCACATAAAACATTGAGATTATTATGACAATCTAAGTTTAACTCATTTGTTGGACGAACTTTGATTTTATGGAAAATATGGAAAGAAAAGCTTTTCTTGCTAAACCAAAGCATCAGTATCAAATATCCCAATGAGGAAAATATGATTGTGGTGCCCAATGACAAAAGAATAAAGATTATTATGAGAATCCAAATTTGTGTCACATAATTAATGAAATTTGATTATAAGGAAAATGGTGGAGAGAAAAGCTTTTCTTGCAAAGCCAAAGCACCAATATCATGAAACCCAATGACGAGAACATTATTTTCATGCCGATTCACATAAAAATGGAGATTACTATGAGAATCCAAGTTTATCTCATTTGATGGATGAACTTTGATTTTATGCAAAATATGGAAAGAAAAGCTTTTCTTGCCAAACCAAAGCATCAGTATCAACTATCCCAGTGAGGAAAACATGATTGTGGTGCCCAATGACAAAAGAATGAAGATTATTATGAGAATCCAAGTTTGTCTCACTTAACTGATGAACTTTGATTATGAGGAAAATTGTGGAGAGAAAAGCTTTTCTTGCAAAATCAAAGCACCAATATCGTGTATCCCAATGAGGAGAACATGATTTCCATGTTGATTAAAAAAATGGAGATTATTACTAGAATCCAAGTTTGTCTCATTTGATGGATGAAATTTGATTCTATGGAAAATGTGGAAAAAAAAGCTTTTCATGCCAAACCAAAGCTTTAGTATCAAGTATCCTAATGCAGAAAACATGATTGTGGTGGCGCATCACAAAAGAATGAAGATTATTTTGAGAATCCAAGTTTGTCTCACCTGACGGATGAACTTTGATTACAAGGAAAATAGTGGAGCGAAAAGCTTTTCTTGCAAAATGAAAGCACCATTATCATGTATCCCAATGAGGAGAACATGATTGCCATGCTGATTCACGTAAAAAATGAAGATTTTTACGAGAATCCAAGCTTGTCTCATTTGATGGGTGAACTTTGATTTTACATAAAATATGGAAAGAAAAGCTTTTCTTGCCAAGCCAAAGCTTTAGTATTAAGTATTCCAATGTAGAAAACATGATTATGGTGCCCAATCACAAAAGAATAAAGATTATTATGAGAATCCAAGTTTATCTCACTTGATGGATGAACTTTGATTACAAGGAAAACAGTGGAGAGGAAAGCTTTTCTTGCAAAATCTAAGCACCAATATCGTCTATCCCAATAAAGAGAACATGATTGCCATACTGATTCACGTAAAAAATGGAGATTATTACGAGAATCCAAGTTTGTCTTATTTGATTGACGAACTCTTTGCCATACTGATTCACGTAAAAAATGGAGATTATTAAGAGAATCCAAGTTTGTCTTATTTGATTGACGAACTTTGATTCTATGGAAAATATGGAAAGAAAAGCTTTTCTTGGCAAACCAAAGTATCAGTATCATGTATCCCAATAAGGAGAACATGATTGTGGTGCCCAATCAGAAAAAAAATGAATATTATTTTGGGAATCCAAGTTTGTCTCAATTAACAGATTAACTTTGATTATAAGGAAAATGGTGAAGGGAAAAGATTATCTTGCAAAGCCAAAGCACTAATATCATGTAACCCAATGACTAGAATATTATTGTCATGCCGAGTCACATAAAAAATGGAGATTATTATGATAATCCAAGTTTATCTCATTTGATGGATGAACTTAGAATTTTTGGAAAATATGGGAAGAAAAGCTTTTCTTGCCAAACCAAAGCGTCAACACCAAGTATCCCAATGAGGAAAACATGATTGTGGTGCCCAATGACAAAAGAATAAAGATTATTATGAGAATCCAAGTTTGTCTCACTTAACTGATGAACTTTGATTATAAGGAAAATGGTAGAGAGAAAAGCTTTTCTCACAAAATCAAAGCAAGAATATTGTGTATCCTAATGATGAGAACATGATTGCCATGTCGATTCACATAAAAAATGGAGATTATTATGAAAATCCAAGTTTGTCTCACTTGATGGATGAACTTTGATTCTATGTAAAATGTGGAAAGAAAAGCTTTTCTTGCCAAGCTTAAGCTTTAGTATCAAGTAACCCAATGTGAAAAACACGATTGTGGTGCCTAATCACAAAAGAATGATGATTATTATGAGAATCCAAGTTTGTCTCACTTGATGGATAAACTTTGATTATAAGGAAAATGGTGGAAAGAGAAGCTTTTCTTGCAAAATCAAAGTGCCAATATCATGTAACCCAATAAGGAGAACATGATTGCCATGCCGATTCAAGCAAAAAATCAAGGTTGTTATGAGAATCGAAGTTCGTCTCATTTAAAGGATGAACTTTGATTCTATGGAAAATGTGGAAAGAAAAGCTTTTCATGCCAAACCAATGTTTTATCATCAAGTATCCCAATGCAGAAAACATGATTGTTGTGCCCAATCACAAAAGAATGAAATTATTATGAGAATCCAAGTTTGTCACACTTGACCAATGAACTTTGATTACAAGGAAAATGGTGGAGATAAAAGCTTTTCTTGCAAAATTAAAGCACCAATATCATGTATCCCAATAAGAAGAACATGATTGCCATACCGATTCACATAAAAAATAGAGATTATTACGAGAATCCAAGTTTGGCTCATTTGATAAATGAACTTTGATTCTATGGACAATGTGGAAAGAAAACCTTTTCTTGGCAAACCAAAGCATTAGTATCATGCATCCAAATGAGGTAAACATGATTGCGATGCCCAATCACAAAAAAATGAATATCATTACGAGAATCCAAATTTATCTCACTTGACTGATGAACTTTGATTATAAGGAAAATGGTGGAGAGAAAAGCTTTTCTTACAAAATTAAAGCACCAAATCATGTATCCCAATGAGGAGAACATGATTGCCTTCCCGATCATGTAAAAAATGGAGATTATTATGAGAATTCATGTTTGTCTCATTTGATCAATGAACTTTGATTCTACAGAAAATATGGAAAGAAGAGCATTTCTTGCCAAACCAAAGCATCAATATCATGTATCCCAATGAGGAGAATGTGATTGTGGTGCCCAATCAGAAAAAATGTAATGCGAACCTTAGGATGAAAACACAAACTAAAACCCGATTGGATGGAATTAGAACCCTAGGATCGTCTTCAA
>JBBYHM010398344.1:0-13576 GCA_038381775.1 Adansonia rubrostipa | reverse complement strand
TAGAGGTCTACGTGGATGACATGATTACCAAACCAACAAAAGAGAGTGAACATGTTGCCAATCTATGAAAACTCTTTGAAAGGCTATACAAATACTAGCTCAAGCTAAATCCTACCAAATGCACATTTGGCATCACTTTTTATAAATTATTAAGGTTACTATGAGCAAAAAGGGAATAGAGGTGGATTCTGACAAGGTTAAGGCTATTTAAAACCTACCACCACCTCAAACTAAAAAAAAAGTGAGAAGTTTCTTAGGAAGACTGAACTGCATAGCCTGATTCATATCTTAGTTAATCGATAAATACGATCTAATCTTTAGGCTGTTGAAAAAACATAATGCTGGGGAATAGGATCAAGAATGCTAAAAAGCTTTCGATAAGGTCAAACATTACCTTTTAATTAGCTAATCGAGATGCTTTTTTGTCAAAGATGTGCATTTAGGATAAGTTCACCTCTCTATGATCATTTTTAACTCTTTTAAGGTTATCGAGATATTTTCACATGAAAAGTACACCCAGGGTTATTTTGGTAATTTCTCCCTAATCAAATACTAGGTAGTTATTAGGATGCTTTTATGCCAAAGATGTACATTTAGAATAGGTTCACCCTTTTATGATCCTTTTCATATCCTTTAAGGTTGCTAGGATACTTTTAAGTTGAAGGTATGCCCCAAAGGTATTTTGGTAATTTCCCTAGAACCAAGTCCTAGGTAGTATCGGGATGCTTTTATGACAAAGATGTGCATTTAGGATAAGTTCACCTTTCTCTGATCATTTTTAATTTCTTTAAGGTTACCGAGATACTTTTACATGAAAGGTACAGCAGGGGTATTTTGCTAATTTCTCTTGAATCAGATCCTAGATAGTCATTGGGATGCTTTTATACCAAAGATGTACATTTAGGATATGTTTATCTTGTTATAATCTTTTTCATTTCTTTTAGGGTTGTCGAGATACTTTCACATCGAAGGTACACCCTAAAGGCATTTTGGTAATTTTTTTAAGCTGACTCCTAGGTAGTCATCGGGATGCTTTTATGCCAAAGATGTACATTTAGGATAGGTTCATCTTATTATAATCCTTTTCATGTCCTTAAAAGTTGCTAGGATACTTTCACATCGAAGGTATAGCCCAAGGGTATTTTGGTAATTTTGCATTAGAACCAAGTCTTATCTAATATTAGGATACTAGTATGTTCTATAAATACTAGAACGTTATTTTAGATTGTCATTGAGTACTAGTATGTTCTATAAATATTTTTAATAAATATAAAATTTTATTTTTAGAAAATTAAGGCAATGTCTCAAAGTTAGAATAATATGTAGGATTTCTCCCAAAATATGGGAGAGGTTATATGAATTATTTTCCTAACAATATATTCTTTTCTAAATGAAAATTGAGATTTTTATAAAAAAGTAATAAAGCCTTTCGCATTCCTTTGGCCCTTTACTGGGGTGCAAAAGATATTTTAAATTTTAAAAACTTTCGTGTTCTTTTGGGTTTCCATTGGGATACAGAGGAGAATGATAAAAAGCTTTCGTGCTCTATTGGTCCTTCAATAGAGTACATGAAAGATTTTCACTTCCAAAATTTTATGAAAACCCGATCTTCCTAACATGGAATAATAAATTTGCTTTATAAATTATTATTTTGAGAATTTATAATTAAATTCCATACATTGAAACCGAATAAAAATTAAAATTTAAGTTGACATGTAATTAATAAGGTACCAATTTTTGGGCATCATGGGAGGGTTAATCCTTATTTATGATTGTAACCGATTCTCGAATCATTTTATATGATCTCTGGTATGATCGCGGGCCTCGGAGTTCGTATTCTAGGGTTCATAACCCTTAAAATACTAACTCCGATAGGTGACCAATCTCACCTAGCCTAAATAGATTGGTGGCTGCTCCAACTAAATAGTCATTTTATAATGCTATTTAAGGTCAAGTCGAGTGACCGATTCATCTCGACCACTCAATCCCTAAAATAAAAAAATATCGACAATGATATGGCAATAGAAATAAAATAACATAAAAATAGTGATGAATTTAGCAAATATATGAGCAAAGGCCAATTAAGTCGAGCTTGGTTAGGATTCGTATCCAGACCATGTTACAACACTGTATTAGGCACTGGAGAGATACCAACATGGAACATTGACTTATAAGTTTTGTTGAAAATCAAATTTTAAACATGAATGCACGATAATCACTGTAAAAAAAAACATTTTAGTTAGATAGAGAGAGAAATATAATAATATCATGAACAAACAATCACAAATAAAAGAAATAGAAAAAGAAGGGCGATCGAAATGTATCTCATAATTGCCTTTGATTATTGAATAATAACTGGGATGACAATTTTAGAGACCAATCTGGACTTGGTGGACAAATATGATTTTAATCAAAGCAGTTTGAGGCATTTGGAAGAGAAAAAATTTTTTTATTTTTTTTTAGGTAAGGGGAGGTTGGAGTACCCCCGAAGACAAGTGGGATTAAGTATCTCTAAAGATAGAGTTGGGAAAATATTTGGGAATAAAGAGAAAACTTGAATTTTTGATTAAAAACAGGGTTAGAGTATCTTTTTGGATTAGTGGGTTGAGGTATCCTTAAACATGAAAATTTTTGACAGCTTTAGATAGGGCTTAAGAATCTTGAAGGTGGATTTGAAAAGAAACTTTAAGTTTTATGTTGAAAATGAGGTTAGGGTATCCTCTTCAGTGTAGTGGAGTTGGAGTATCTCCACTAGCAAAAATTTTAATACAGATGAGAGAGATATCTAGTATGAAATAATTTTTTTTATTTTTTTGTATTTTAGCTATGATCCAAGCCTAAAAGGCTTGCGTTATGGGGGAACCAATTAAGTGCATTTCGAGAAATTCAAATGTTTGAATAAAAGGAAATTCAAAGCTTAAGTTAAAATAGGGGACAATATCATGTCATCTCTTTTCCTGAATTTATTTCATGTGCATCTGAAGGCCTTAGAGGGTAAATAAGGTACCGTTAGAAAGGTAACTTGATAAGATTTAATGTAAAAATATTTCAAAATCCTAGAAAATTACTTTCTAGGCAAAATTAATTTTTGAAATTAGGTCTATCTGGACACTGGTAGCATGTACAAGTAGAGGGCATGATAGATTTTGAAAAACTGTTCTAGGCTTATCTAAAATTATTAGATCATTAATAGTACTTTGTCAAAAAATCAATTTTATGAATTTTTTTAAAAAAATATTTAAAAATTTTTGAAAATCATTTGACGCGCCAAAATGGCTCAAACAGTATATTGCAAGCTGGTTCTAGGGGTTCCAGACATCAAAGGTTTGAAAAATCATAACTCCCTCATCAGGGATGATCTGAGGGTAGACAAGACATCGTTAGAAAGGTAATTTAATGCCCTTTAAAAGGAGAAATATCAAAAACATCAAGGAAAACATTTTATGGTTCGAAAATGATTTTCCAAGCTTAGGCTACAATGATACTAGAGCTAAATAGAGGGCTATTTAATATTTTTAGTTTTTTCTCAAAGATAAGCTCGTGTCTAGGATGTTTGAACATCCATGACAGAAAGTAACATGGGCTTCATATGTTCATTCCACAATCTTAAAGTATTTTGGGATAATGAAAGAACCTGTTGGTCATGTCACTAGAGGAAATATAGGACTCAAGATCAAGGCTTAATACTTTAACAACTAAAAAAGGATCATTTTTGTTTTGAAAAATGAACTTATTTCACCATTAATTTAGAGCTGAAATATTGATCTATCCTCAAGATTAGAAGATAAATTTTATGAAAACATTAAATACATGCTATCCTCCATATATTGGAGGTAGCATGAACTTAACTTGGGGATTTTTTTAAAAATCAAATTTTTAAGAAGCAACAAGCATTTTTTATAAGGATGTCATGAATAAAATACAGCACATATAAAGATGAACATAGATTAAACATACAAACATGCAAAGATGACATTTGACATGAAAATGGATGATAAAAATGCAAAAAGATGACAAATAAGGTGTGTAGAGATGATATGAACATGTTTAAACAAAGAAATGGATGCTAAAGTTGTCAAGATAGCTTTTTTTTTCATAAGACTTCTTAAAACACAAGAAAAAGTATGAATATACATAAGATAGGTTAAGATGACCATTTAAATACGAGATGGATGTGAATGTGAAAGGAACATGGCAAGAAATGCATGAATAAAGGCTGTGTAATGATAAAAATGATGGCAAGCTTACATATCCAAACAACATCTAGGTGTTAAGAAGGTCATCAAGATCTAAGGCTACCATAACTAAGGTAACAACAGTGCATGAGAGTCTTGGGAGGGTCATGGCAGAATGAAGTGCTTATTAAAATGAAGTGGATGATAAAAATAAAAAATGTCTGGAACAAGGTAGAAAATATACCAATAAATGCTTAAACTTTCCTCCTTTCTTAAAGTAGTGACTTTAAGCTCAATTTTTTCCCTCTTTTGCTATTTTTAACAAGAAAATGGTGAAAAGAAGAAGCTTTCTGGTAATATGGTTGCTTAGGGTGTTTTGAGGGTGAAAATGTGTGAAAAGTTAAGATTTTAAAGGTTTTCTAGTGGTGGTTTTAGGGAGCTACAGGAATGGAAGATGGTTGAAGGTGAAAAGCAATGAAATAACATTTTTTGGGAGAGTTTTGGGGCTAAAGATTATTAGAGAGTTCTTAGTAATGGATGTAGCTTTTTGAGATTATGAGTTAGCTTTCTTATTTAAAATGGATGGTCTTTTTTGGGAATGGCTGAAGTCCCCCTTTATTCAATGCTTAGCCAATGTTTTTGAGAGACAAAGTAAGGGCATTTTTTTATCTTTCTCCCTTGTACTAGGGGACATCTCTAGGTATTATGCTCAGCTAATTTTCTTTCTATTAGTTCTGCCATGCTGAGTAAGGAAGCAAAAAGGCTGTGACTGCCTGTAACTGGAGATATGCCTGCCATGCTTTCTTACAGCCATATATTTTATGAAAGTGACCTTTGTCATTGGCTACATGGGCTATAATAATTTGTTTAAATTCGATCATAGGCCCATAGTTGAGGGTTGCAATGATTTATGATAGTTTCTTGGTGCAAAAACTTTAAATTTAAATCAGAACTTTGGAGGTTGAAGAAGTGGCTTAAACTGGGGTAAAAATGCCTTGGTGTATTAATTCAAAACATGTTGTATCGATACACAAGGTACTTTTAGCCATAAGCATTGATATGGAACTCATCATTTGCCCTCTAATTTTATTTTAATTTTTGATTTTATCATCTTTCAATTGAGTTTTAGAGTACCAAAAGTGGGCTAGACAAATGAGGTGTCTATAGCTGCCCTTTTTTGGCCATTGCTAAATATTAGGAACAGGGCAAAGACAAATAAACACAATTTTATTCAACTAGGATGATGGTTTTATGTGCCCATAGAGAAGTAGAAAGCTATTTAGTATCACATCAAGATAGGTGGAATATACTTACAAAAAAAGAGATTTTGATAAGTTTTGTACGGTTTGACCTCTTTACTGGTTGTTTATCGGGTTTAACCCCAAACAAGTGCCATCAGCTTGTGTGGGCTTTGAGGTAGGTAAAGAAAGACATCTAGCCTTTTGTGGACTAAGGTAGATAGGTGCCACCAGCTTGTGTGGGCTTTAAGGTAGGTAAAGAAAAATGTCTAGCTCTTTATGGACTAATATAGATAGGCACCAGTAGCTTGTGTGGGCTTTAAGGTAGGTAAAGAAAAATGCTAGTTCTTTGTGGACTAGGGTGGATAGGTGCCACCATTTTATATGTTAGGTAAAGAAAAATGTCTAGATTTTTGTGGACTAAGTTAGATAGGTGCCATCAGCTTATGTAGGCTAACTTGATAGGTATCTAGCTTTTTATGGACTGAGATAGGTAGGTGCCATCAGCTTATGTGGGCTTGGTGGTAAGTCAGGAAAGGCATTTTGCTCTTTGAGGACTAAAAGGAAATGAGTTTAGATACCTCTCTTGGGTGATTTTCAATGAGCACATAGGGTCAAAGGTACTTACTTGAGGCCTTTCAAGGTTTTTCGAAATCAAAAAAATTATACCTTAGGTTCTTGAGAAATTTGACTTCTATATACGGGAACCAGTACCTATAAGATGTTAGATACTGCATAATGCTTGGGGATGTAAGTGCCTGTCTAAATGATGCAAGGATAATGCCATTAAAAGTCTAGTCTAGTGGTCGATTTTGGCCTTCTCTGCTGTTTACACTTTCATGAGTTTGGTGGAATGGACTTTTGCCCAAGGGCTTATCAATCTTGCATTAGATTTTTAGAGGTTTTGAATGTAAAAGATGCTTTTTGAATGTATAAGAGGTTCATGAATGTGGTGGGAGAAACTTAAGTTTAGATGGCTCATGCATGGGAACTTTAGTAGCATTGAATTTGGTGAGAGTGAAGGATTCCACTTTGCTAATTATGATTCAAAAGGTGTCTGTGGTGGTCTTGTTAGACTATTCTAAATTACAGTTAAGGATAACAGTTTGAAAAAAACTTTGGTCCCTTGTCCTTAGGCTAGAGTTTATCGAAAAAGGGTTTTGAGCATATTTTCAAGATGTGAGGTCCCAAGACCAAACTGATTGTGGCCCTAAAAGTTCATTCTTAGTCTTTAACTTGAAACAAAGCTTTTGCAAAGTTCAATCTTTCCACGTAATGCTAAAAAATCCCGTTATCAGTTTTGTTTATTTATCAAGCATTATCAATTAAATGACAAACATGATGCAAGATGGTATACAGGGTTAGGAAAAGATTTTATGACAAATCAACTATTTTTATTTTCATTCAAAGAAAGAAGGTACAAGTTGTGATAAACTTATAAGATTATGAAAGATTTTGAAATGCAAATGAGATAAGAGAATTCTTCTTGGTTAGTTGGCTCTTAATACTGATAACATGAATTCTTCACTCAGTGCTTTTAGAGATTTCTCTCAAGCAATTAATCTTTTTGGTGCCAACTAACTCATAAAAGATTCTTTAGATTGCCCTATGGTGGGATAGAGGCCTCAGAGTTAGGTACTTTCCATTTTTTTAGTGTAGGTATGGATGAGGTTTATTGGGTTGGTTAGCATATAATAGATGGGTTAGGTTATGACTTGGTATCTTGATCATAGTTTTGAGTGTGGGGTAAAAGGGTTTAGTTCTTAAGCTACCCTCTCAGGTTTTCAATTTAAGTTGGTTTTCTTTTCTTTCTTTTCTTTTGTTTTTGTGAGTCGTAGGCAAAGGACAAATAGAATGCCCTTTCGAGTTTTCATCCTAAAGCTCTTTCAGGCATAGTGTTTCTCCATAGAATCAGAGTTAATAGGGTTAAACAAGTCATTGCCATTCATCTCAGTTAAGATTAAGGCTTCTTCAAAAAATACACGTTTCACTATATACGATCATTCCTAATTTGGTGTCCATTTTCTTCGAGCATCTTTATGAATCTGAAAAATTTGTTTGAGCACTAAGTCACCTTATCAAAATTGATAAGGATGAACATTTTTGTCATAGGCTCTCATCATGCACTTTTGATACATCTGCCCATAACAGATGGCTTTGATTATTTTTTCTTCAATGAGATTGAGCTGCTCATATCAGTTTTCAACCCATTCAGACTTTTCAAGTTGTGATTTCATTAAAAATTTTGAATGATGAAATTTCAAACTTAATAGGTAGGATGACCTCCATGCCGTAGACCAAAAAAACTAGGGTAGCTCCTGTAAAAGTTCATACAGTCGTGTGGTAAGCATGTAAAGCAAAAGGCAATTTTTCATGCCAATCTTTATATGTCTCAGCCATCTTTTCAACTATTTTCTTGATATTCTTGTTGGCTGTTTAAATTAGCCCATTCATTTTTGGACGATATGGGATAAAATTTTGATGTTGAACGAACTAAGAGCAGACTGTTTGCATTATTTTATTTTTCAAGTTACATGCAATATCAGTAATGACTTGTTCAAGAAGACCATATCTATAAATGATGTCCCATTTTACAAATTTGCATAGTATAGATCTGGTGACATTAGCATAAGAAGCTGCCTATACCTACTTGGTGAAATAATCGATTACCACCAAAATAAAGTAGTGCCTATTGTAAGCCTTAGGGGTAATTAGTCCGATCATGTCTATGCCTCACATAGAAAAAGGCCAGGGAGCTATCATAACATGTAGAGGAGGTGGTGGGACAAAGATTTTGTAAGAATAGATTTGGGATTTATGGCACTTTCTGGCATGTTAATGTAGTCTTTTTAATAGTCAACCAATAGTGGCATGATTGCATGACTTGTTTGGCCATTCGGTGTCCATTAGCATATGTTCTGCAAATTCCTTCATGAACTTCTTCAAGTATTCTTTTAGCTTTGAAGGCATCCATGCATCAGAGTAGCACCTAACCCTAGCCTTTCTTGTGCAAAATCCCACCATCCAAAATGAAGCTCGTGGCTAATCATTAAAAGGTATTTTTGTTAGTTTTAGTGTCATTTTTTGGGTATCGTTGATCCTTGATGTACTGAAGGATGTCATGATTATACCATGGCAAGCCATCCTTCTATTATTCAACATTCTAACAATGCATTGAGGCTGTATAGATACTCATTTGATTAGAAGCAATGTTCCATTCTTGATTACCTTTGAACATGGATGATAAGGTGGCCAAGGCATCAATAATTTATGTCTCTTTTCGAGGTAGATGCTGAAAGCTAATATAATCAAACTCTTTTCTAAGTTTTGAAATTAGATTACCATAGTTGTAATTTAGCATCACGCATTGGCCATTCTCGTTTCAGTTGGTAAATGACAGGTGTTGAATCTTTAAATAATGTAGCATTCGAATGCCCATTTTAATGGCTGCTTAGAGTCCCATGATGCAGGCCTCATTTTTAGCTAAATTATTGGCACAATCAAAATTCAACCTTTCAATGAAGAGGTAATGGTTTTCATTAGGAGAGATGAAAATTGCCCCAATTCTATGCCCTAATGCATTTGAAGCTCCATCAAAGTACATTTTCCATGACAACCTGCACTCAACAATGTTCTCTACCTCAGATATACAAATTAAGTCTTTATTAGGAAACTCAAAGTTTAAAGGCTAATAGTCAACATTTCTCGACTTGCCAAAAAGTCTATTATTGCACTACCTTTGATGGTTTTTTGGTTCACATACATGATATCATACTCAAAAAGCATGACTTGCCACAGGCTAACCTCCCAAACAAGGTGAGAGCTTTCTATAAATACTTAATAGGATCAAGCTTGGCAATTAGCCATGTAGTGTGGTATAACATGTATTGTCTTAACCTTTAGGTTATCTAAGCTAAAGCAAAACATAGCTTTTCTACGAATGAATAATTATTTTCATATTTTGTAAACTTCTTGCTTGGGTAGTAGATAGCCTATTCTTTCTTCCCTAATTTATCATGTTGTCCTAATACACAACCCGTTGACTTGTCTAAAATTGATAGATACAGGATTAGTGGCCCGTCTAGCATTGATGGCATAAGTATTTGAGGGTTCGAAGGGTAACATTTGACCTTATCAAAAGCTTATTGGCATTCTTGATTCCATTCTTCGGGATTTTATTTTTAAAGTATCCAAAAGATCGATTCGCATTTGTCAGTCAACTGAGATATGATTCAGGCTATGTAGTTTAACCTTTCCAGAAAACTTTTCACTTCCTTTTGAGTTCAAGGTGGTGGCAGCCTTAACCTTGTCAAGACCCATCTCTATTCCTTTCTCATTCACAATGAACCTAGTAGTTTATGAAATGTGGCACCGAATGTGCATTTGGCAGGATTTAGCTTGAGCTAGTATTTCAAAGCCTTTTGAAGAGTTTTTGCAAACTGGCCACATGTTCACTCTTTTTGGGTGATTTTATGACCATATCATCCATATAGATCTCGATTTCCTTATGCATGAGATCATGGAACAATGTTACCATTGCCATTTGGTAAGTTACCTCGATGTTTTTTAGCTAAATCTTGCCAAATGCATAGGGCATCACTTTGTAGTAGAAAGTTCCCTACATAGTTACGAATGTGGTCTTTTCTTTACCTTTAGCTACCATTTTGATTTGGTTATAGCCTGAAAACCCATCCATGAAGAAAAGTAATATGTTTTTGGTAGTGTTGTCTACTAGGGTATCGAGTGAGTAAAGGAAAGTCATCTTGGGGACTGGGTAAATTTAAATCCCTGTAGTCCATATACATTCACACTTTACCTTCTTCTTAAAAACTGGGACTATATTGGCTACCTATTTAGGATATTTGGCTATTTAAAGAAATCTTGCTTCAAATTACTTTTTCACTTCTTTTTTAATTATCATAAGCATTTCGGGTGTCATCCTTCTGAGTTTTTACTGTATGGGCTTACACTTGGGTTTGAAGGGAAGTTTATGGACCATAATGTTGGTATCTAATCCAGGCATGTCTTGGTAGGACCAAGCAAATGCATCTTGATGTTCTTGGAGGTGGCTTATTGGTTCAGCTCGAGTTAATGGTTTTATGAAAGTTTTAATTTTGACTTCTATTTTATCTTCTTATATTACAAGGTTTATGGCTTCAATGGGTTCTTCATGAGGTAATATCTATTTTTCTTTCTATTCAACTAGCCTCAATAGGTCTAGAGGTATAGGGTTCTCTTTAGGATCCTCTTCAAATTCAACCTCATAAGCATAGATTAGTTGCTCAAGTGAAGTTTTAGTATAAACATTCATGTCACCTTTATTAGGGTACCTGCAAATATGGAACAAGAACAATATAGGTGGAAAAATATGTAAAGAATGGTCTGAGGTTGACAAGAACTATGAACATAAAGAATAAAATGCATAATGCTTAGTCATTTTCATTGATAACACTTAATAAAAGATGCCCATACAAAAGACCCTACAAAAGACCCTAGGCAACAACATGTAGGTTTAGTTCATAGCAATACTTTGAAACAGACTTGAACAGTACAAGAATCTCAGTCTCACTCCAAACACTTGGAATAAATCATTGAGGGTATTGACTAGTTTCTGGACTTATGGCTAACATCTTTAGCCTATCAATCACATTGATGGAGAATTCATTAAATGCCTTATTTAACATGAGCACAGCATTAATGAAGCCAGCAATTAAATTTCTCCCTCGATAGAAACTTTCCCATAGTGGTGGGAATATCATTGGCTTATCCTTCATGTCTAGTCTTGATAAATGGGCCACTCTCTTTTCATGTTTTTCTAAGCTTTTTTTTTTTGCTATGTATTGGGCATGAATCGTAGCCTTTTTTTATCGATTAACGCTTTAGCAATCCCTTAGAGGTGTTTTTTGAATCTTTTTCTAGCCTGGGCACTTTTGTGATTGGCAACTTCAAACCCATATGAGTACTCTCTGAAAGGCAAGGATAAACTATTAGCAACTCTTCCTTGACATAAGTAGTAGTGACAAATTCAAAGGATTGGAAAAAGGATTTAGGGATATCTTTATCAGGTTCAAGATATAGGGCATTAATTAAGGTACTAGCAATGATATCTTTTTTCTTCTCTGATGCTGACAACTTTATTCTCTAAGATAAAGTTTCAACTTTTGGTGCAAATATGATGGTACTACCCTAGCAGAGTGAATCTAAGGCTTTCCGAATAGACAGTTATACGATGGAGCAATGTTTATTACATGGAAGTCATCTTCATAAGTACATGGGTCGATTTAAAGTTGAATGGTGATGTTTCCCATAATGTTTTGGTAAGTTTCATCGAACACTCTCATAATCATACAACTATTGTGGATATAAGATGCGTCAATAAAGAGCTTGTTCAAGCATGACATAGGCATTACATTTAAAGCCAACCAGTTATCGATAAACACCTTGGGCAACGTAGTGCCTTTATAATATATGGTGATATAAAGGGCTTTGTGGTTTCTTCTTCCTTCATGTAGGATTTCATCATCGCTAAAAGATATGTAATTATTGGCAGTGATGTTGCCCACTAAGCAGTCCAATTGACCTATAGAAATGTCGGGAGGGACATAGGCCTCATTCAAAGCTTTGAAAAGGGTATTCCTATGAGCTTCAGAGTTTAACAGTAGTGACAGCACAGATATCTTGGTAGGTTGCTTGTTTAACTGACTGATGATGGTGTATTCGCTATATATGATGAACTTAAGGAATTCTATAGCTTTTTTATCATTCACTAGCTCTTTGAAAACTATCGAATCTGAGTTTGTGATTACAGATTTTGGTGCTTAAAGAACGAGACTAGTATTCTCTTGTTGGGTTTCACTTTTTGATGCCACTAGGGGATACCATTTACCATTCCTAGTTAAGTTCTTGCCCCTAAAAGATCAATGGTTGCTACTTGCTAACTAGATTATCTGATTATTAAGGTTTTGGTTTTATACTCCAAGGAACCAACTTATCGTCTTTATAAGGGAAGGAAGATAGAAGTTGAATGATCATCCTTGGTGTGGGCTAAACAATGGCAGCTTTGACTCTCTGTCAATTATTGTACAAGATCAATGGCCTTCCAACCTTGTAAAAAGAATTATCCTCTTCTTCTTCTATAGTGTTGACAGATAGTGTTGCATTTATAGACTTGACACGTAGGGTTTGCTTTTCATCATAGAATTCAATGCTACCCTCTTTCATCATCCTTTAAACCATAGCGCAAAACTCTTTGCATGTTTGAAGAGTATGGCCGTATACAGTATGGAATTCATAGAAGTCGTCAATTTTTTCCTCTATCTTTTCGGTTGCTTTAAGTAACTCAGCTTGCACTAGTATTTGCCAAACCAAATTTATTAGCGTTCTAATTTCTTCTATGTTTTCTACAATCTCGTAGTTTTCTTCAGTGACTATTCTCTTTAGGTCTAACTCGGCATAAGTTTGAGACAAACTGGCTCTAGTGCTAAATTTTGGTTGCGACTAGCCTTTATTTTTTCTTTCCCTTTGTCTTTGCAAATATTTTTTCTACTTGATTCATTTTTCATGGCCTCATCGATCATCCCACAGTGTATGACTACATCCACAAAACTCTTCAGGAAGTTTTTTGTTACCTTTTCGTAATAAGGGGCATGCAATGTGCCAATGAATCTAACAATCATCCATTTTTTCTGTCAATAAGGGATAAATTTGGGCAGCCTCCTCCATCCATCTTGAAGCATACTGCCTAAAACTTTTGTTAGGTCTTTTTTCTATGCCCATAAAAGATAAATAACTTAAGATCTGATCATCGGTATGCCTCTTCTCATCCATGGCATTAATAGATGGACCAATGTGTCTAATCCCACTCCTCATAGAACTTAATCTTAGATTGGTCCATTATCACTTAGACTGTTTCTAAGAATGATGAACAATGTTGCAAATTGCGCCTTTGACTGTAATGGCAGTAGGATGTTTTAGTGGCATTTTTCTTTGATTTTATCACCTGTTACTATTCTAGCTTTGACGAAAGCTTGCCAGACTTTGCTTATTGAGGTTTTGACTTCTCTAATGCTTTTTTGACCTAACAACCTTTCTTGCCAATTATCGTATTCACTTTCAGTTTGGCATGATTAGGGAGTGGATTGGCCTTAACATTTGGTCTCGACC
>JBBYHM010398323.1:0-10067 GCA_038381775.1 Adansonia rubrostipa | reverse complement strand
TAGATCCATCTATAGTGCACAGGTCCTGTAATTTTTGCCCCTTCAACTAAATGGATAACCAAATGCACCATGATGGTGAAAAATGAAGGAGGGAAAATCTTCTCGAATTGGCAAAAAGTGATCAGAATCCTAGATTGAAGTTGCTCAAGCTCTTCAACTTGGAGAATTTTAGCACATAATGCCCCAATTCAACCCACACCATGGTCACATCTCTAGGTAAAAGTCCACGTAATGCAAGTCCAAGAAGCTCCTCCATCAAGACATGGTTATAATGACTTTTGAAAGGTAAAATTTTGCGATCTTTGAAACTATTGCTTTGGGAGATATTGGAAGAGTAACTATCAAGAACTTTGATACTTCTCAAAACTCCTAGAAAAACATCTTTGTCATTTGTTGATAACTAGTAGCAAGCAGGAGTTATACGAAGTCCACCATTCTCATCTTCCTTTGAATGTAGTTCTTCTTGTATACCCAGTGCTTCCAAGTGTAAACCTGCCTTCAAATTACCCTTGGTCTTCCCTCGATATTTAACAAAGTCCCCAAAACATTATCACACACATTTATTTCTAAATGCATCACATCTAGATTATGACGCAACAAATTATACTCCTAATATGGCAAACTAAAAAGAATGCTCTTTTTTTTCCCAAGTATCAAAATGAACTGGATTTTTCTTCCGAAAAGTTATGTGAACATTTTCTACTTGACTTAAAATCATAGTTCCTGATTGTGAAATTGGGGCAGCCCTTAGTTCTTCAGTGCCATCAAAAGAAAGATCAGTCCGAAATTCATGATTAATATCTAAAAACCGATGATGACCCATGAAGCAATATTTATCCCCATGATGTAGCCATAAAGAACATTATCACACACATTTATTTCTAAATGCATCACATCTAGATTATGACGCAACAAATTATACTCCTAATATGGCAAACTAAAAAGAATGCTCTTTTTTTTCCCAAGTATCAAAATGAACTGGATTTTTCTTCCGAAAAGTTATGTGAACATTTTCTACTTGACTTAAAATCATAGTTCCTGATTGTGAAATTGGGGCAGCCCTTAGTTCTTCAGTGCCATCAAAAGAAAGATCAGTCCGAAATTCATGATTAATATCTAAAAACCGATGATGACCCATGAAGCAATATTTATCCCCATGATGTAGCCATAAAGAACATGTTTCCATAGCACAATAAGGACATGCAAAAAGATTTTTAAGATTCCAACTAGACAAATCTCCATATGCCGGAAAGTCATTTATTGTCCACATTACAGCAGCACATAATTGAAAATTCTTTCCAGCAAAAGCATCAAAGGTGTTTACGACAACTTCCCACAATTCTTTTAATTCTTTTACCAGAGGTTGTAAGTAAATATCAATGTTATTTCCAGGTCCATTCTTACCCAGAATC
Source organism: Adansonia rubrostipa (assembly GCA_038381775.1). NCBI lineage: Eukaryota > Viridiplantae > Streptophyta > Magnoliopsida > Malvales > Malvaceae > Adansonia > Adansonia rubrostipa. Next base: position 8,655 of record JBBYHM010398323.1, on the reverse strand, counting down.
ACTAAGGAAAGGATAAAACTTGACTCTTTCATGGATAACCAAGAAGACAAATTTTATGGTATCACCATAACAGGCCAAACACTATACTTATTATTCATTGTCTTAAATGGATTAAATCCATCAGTAGCAAAGCCTAGCCTAACATTATGAGGATCTAAGGCAAAATCAGGATACTGCAAATCAAAAGATCCAAGCAAGGGAATCAGCTGGACGCCTATACTTATCATCTTTAATACGACCCTCATCATGCCATGTCATGGCAAAAGCTATTTTTGGAGACATGAACAATTTTTGAAGGGTAGGTTTTAAAGGGAAATGACGTAACACCTTTATAGGTTTTTTCTTTTTTCCACCAAATCGTTCACCCAATTATCATTATCACTTTGCACCCACCTAGATGAACCACACACATAACATTGAGTTTTCATTCGCTCTCTCATCTAGGTATAACATATAATCATTTGGATAAGCATGAATCTTGTCATACCCAAGATCTAATTTCTTAATGATATTCTTAGCTGCATGATAGGAATCAAGCAAAGTTTCACCCAAAGGAAGAACCCTTTTCAATAGTGAGAAGAGCAAATTGAATGACTCAGTTACTCCACCCGCCAAAAACCTTTATCTGAAACAATTCTAATATGACAGATAATCTAGAAAATTTTTTGAATCCTGGGTACAATTCTTGATCATAATCCTCCAATAGGTTGTAAAATTAAGCTGCTTCAACATTTGGCTCTTCCTAGGATTGTCTATTATCACTCCCTCCACAAGAGAATTGAGATAAATCAATGATATTTTCATCTTCATCAATCCATAAACTCTCTTCAGTAATAGGATCTTTAAGCGCTTGAGAGCTTTTAAACTGAAAAAACACCTTCTGGTAAATGAGACTCATAAGCCAAAAATGAATTTTCACCATGAAAAACCCAATTAGAATAACCAGACAAAACCCATTACAAAGCAAATGCACTTGTACAACTTCTAACAGCATCCAATGTAAATTCACACATTTCATGGATAGACATAGAATCATACCATCTCAACATGAATTCTCAAATGCAAATCTCAAAAAATGACTAACCCTTTGCACATATTCACCACTGAATTTATACCTTTGAATCCAACTTCTCCATGATTGTAGGACTTATAGAACAAGAAAGCAAGCAATGAAGCAGGAGAACACAACCTAATATATAGCAAGATAACTTCTAAGAATTGTAGCATAATAAAAATCACAATATAGAACCATCACCATTTATGAAAAATTCTAGCTCATACAACTTTAGGGTAAATCAATTAATTCATATAATAAAAAAAGTTATAAAAATATTTCAAGCAAAGTTGACAAGAATATCAGGTGATGTTTCTTTTAATCATGTTATTCACTACATGGTAATGATACATAAATTGTTAAAAAAAAAAAATTATGAGTCCAAACGATTTGATGAATAAATTTATAGGTAATAATCTATAATGTTATAAATTTTCGTGTTTCATTAAATTATATGAACTAATGAAATGATAGTTAAACGAGCAAAGAAAGTACATATAAAGTGAAAGTTGTCAGACTTTGTATTTAGTCACTTCTTTTTAAGTACTTTTTTTTTTCTTTTTTGGGTTAAATTAACCATTTACATAGATGAAAATAAATAAGTCAAAATGGTAAATACGTACAACTATGATATAGAAAAATGGAAAGTAAAAAAATTGGGAGTATATATATTACCATATGAGATTAGACATGAATAATTTTGACACAAAAATATAACAAGTGACAATAAATACATATATTTTATATAATATGCAATATAATCTTTGATATGATTTTAGTAACCTTATATACCCTTTTTATAATTAAGATATTTGCTTTCTTAATGGAAACAAAAGAGACAAAAAAATTTTACTGTCAAATTCTTGATCTTCGTTGTTTAAAGGTAGACACATTTCAATTTCATCTGACACTAAAAGAGAGACTATATGCGGTGGAATTTTCTCAAACAACCAAAATTTTTATTTTTATTTTTATTTTTATTTTTTTATTTTTTTGCAGTTTGGGACTTGACAAAGATCCTTTAGCTTTTGAACTTTCAACATTTCCCTTCCAGTTTATGCTAAAATTAGCACTTGTTATATTGTTGTAGGTTTGCTTTCTTAATGGAAACAGCAATCAATTCCACACCCAAAAAAAAAGATGGCTAGCCTAAAACGCGCTTGCCTATTTTGTTTTCAATAGAAAGATTAAATTTCTTCATACACCTCAGAGGTTTGCATTGGATAAAAGATTCAGATGTCAAATAAGTTAATCTCCATTTTTTTTTCATTTTTTTTATGAACTTCTAATAAACCAAAGCTTATAATAATCAAAATTATTACATAAGATCAGTTATTCAAAGTGCCATTTCGATATAATTCATGCAACAGAGTGAAACCTCTTCTAAGAAGAAGCTAGCCAAAAATAGCTACAAAAACATTGCAACAAATAAATCATAAATTCATAAAAGAAAAGAAAAAACAGGCAATCACAATAGAAACAGATTAATCTCAATTTAACAAATATTAAGCTTCGGAGAGTAAATTAAGAGTGGAAATATGAGCCTTGAAAAAAAAATCATTGTCGAATCAATCTGAAAATTACAACATGATTTCCATTCAATGAACGATTCGAAGCTAAGCTAAAACGGTCCATTAATATTTAAATCGCAGTATTACATTCACCTTAACTAAATCAACAATGTAATCGAACGAAGAAACAATTAAAACGCGATTGAAATGAATTGGAGTGGCAAATCAATTACAGAAACTAAAGCGCCAAAGTTCAAATACCAAAGAACAACGATAAATTCATAATTATTTCATCCAAAAAAATGGAGAAAAAATATATTAAATTAAAAAGAAATCAAAATTTAAATTTAACAAAAATGAATTGAAATCAGAATATTAGATTTCATTTTTTTTAACAAAAAAAAGGGGGGGAAGGGAAGAACGTACGAATTAACTGAGGAGCGAACCAGTTTCTTAGTGGAAACAGCAATCTGTTTATAATTCTTCATCTTTCTCTCCACAGTCCAAATTCCAAACGCTAGCTTAGTTTAATATAGACGAATAGTTTGGGATTTTTGCAGAGAAGTAATCGACGAGTGTGCAAGAGCGTTTTGTGGTTTTTTTTCAAATTAATATGGGCTTAAGACTATTTGGGTTTTTTTTCAAATCAAAAGATTTGTTGGCCCAATGTGTCTTTAAAAGTTGGACTATTAAGAGCACTTTTTTTGGGTTACGAAAAAAAAAAAAAGCAAAATGAGAAAGCCCTTCACTTTTATAAAACCTTGAGCGTCATCGAGTTATTATTTACTATCTAGTATTTTTGACTCCTAGGGACAATGGGGTATTTTTGAAACGTTAAGGTTATTTCGAACCTAATTATCCATTTGTGAAGACAAAAATGTCTTTTGACGATTTGAAAAACGAAAAAAAAAAAAAAAAAAGAAACAGATTTGTTGAGAGGGAGAGACGGTAAAAAGGGGAGAGGAGAATTAAGAAAAGGAGAGAGGAAAGAAGAGGGAGAAGAGGCCGGACGGTGCCTCGTTAGTAGGGGTGGATGACAGGAGAGGAAACGAAATGGAGGAGAAAGAATGAAGTGGATGAGAGAAAAAGAAAGGGAAAAATGCCTCAACATGGTTAGAGACAATGTAGGAAACCAGCTGGCAAAACGGAAGGAGGAGGAAAGAAAAAGATAAAGAAAAATAAAAAATAAAAAATAAAATTGTTTTAAACTTTTATAATTAAAAGAAGATAAAGGGAGAAAATAAAAAACAATTGTAATTTTTTTATAATTTATTATTTTGTAAAATTTAAATATATATTAAAAATTTTTATGTAATTTTAAATGCCAATGTATTTAAAAATAATAATATTTTTTTACTATAATTTTAAGAAAAAAATGAATTAGGAGCAATCATAATAGTTAATTTATCGCTTTGTATTTATCAAATTGAATTTAAAAAATGTTTAAAAATATAAAAAGATAATAAGAAATAAATACAAATTAAAAAATAATAATAATTTTAATTTTTTTTTTACTTTTAGTCGTTAAGTATTTAATTTTTCAAATAATTTTAACTTAAAATAATTTTTAAAATTTATGTATGTTTTTAATAAAAACTTGAGGTCTTCCTTGCTTCGCTTGAAAAATTTTTAATATTTTTAAATATTTAATTAAATTAATAATTATATATATTTAAGTTAAAAATTAAATAATTATTATTTATTTAAATAAATTTTTGTATTTAATAATCTTAAGTAAATAATTTGATGTTAAGATTGAATTATTATAATAAATTATAAAAATATGGGATGAACAAAGATATGACACAAATACAATATAAGAAAATAATTAAAACATAATGTAACATAAACAATATCATGAACATGAAGGTATCAAAATTTGTATAAAACGAATTATTAATATGTAAAATTTATATAAATCTATAATAATTGTAATAAACAATAAAATAATACGAACACAAACATGTATAACACATAAAATTTTTTTAAAACTGAACAATAAATTATGCAAAATATGTCATGTATTGAGACATGATACAAACATAACATAAACAAACAAATTTTTGTTTAAGTAAAATCACGATAATAAACTATGCATAATATGAAATAAATAGTGACACGACACAAACATAAAAAAAATTAAAACATATCATGAATATGAGACATTTACACTAACATATCAAAATATACATAATATTAATTATTTGCGTATAAAATTTTATAATACTTTGATCACTCAAAAAATAACACAAATACGAACGAATCATGAACACACTAATTTTTTATTAAATTGAATCACTATAAAAGATTATACAAAATATCATTAATTGAGACAAGACACAATCATAATATGAATGCACAAAATTTTTTCTAAATTGAATAACAATAGCCAACTACGCAAAGATAAATCGAAATACAAAACAAATACAACATATATAGAAAATCATAAAAACAAAACATGAAAACATTAATATACAAAAGTGTTAAAATATACATAAACAAATAATTAAAATGTAAAACTTTATAGAAATTTTAATACTTTAAACATACAAAAAATAATACGAACAATAAACACAATATATAAAATAATTTAAACACAACACTAAATATAATCAAACACAACACGAATATAGAAACTTGTAAAAGTATATATAAAATTTATATACGAATACACGAACATGACACAAACATATAGAGTTTCTCTAAATTGAATCACAATAATAAATTATGTAAAATATGAGATAAATTGAGATAAATATGAACACAACATGAATATAGAAACATATAAAAATATACATAAAATTTATGCACGAATACATAAATTTTCTCTAAATTGAATTGCAATAGCAAACTGTTTGAAAATATGATATAAATTTAGATATGTTACGAACACGATATAAGAAAAAGAATTAAAAATTAATATGAAAATAATAAGATCACAGCACAAATATATGGACGAGTCAAATATATACAAAACTAATTTTGATAAGTGTGAAACTTTGTATAAATTTATAATATTTTGAACACAAAAAAAAACACAAATATGAACAAAAAGTTTTTCTAAATTTAATCACCATGACAAATATGTAAAATATATCATATAATGAGGCAGGATATAAACAGATAAATTTTTTTTAAAATTAAAGCATAATGATATACTATGTAAAATACGTGATAAATTAAAATACAATACAAACAAAACGTAAAAAATGGATTAAAACAATCACAAAAACAACAAAAATATATGAAGATAATATGTGTAACATATTATATAAATTTATAATTTTTTTTTAAAAAAATATAAACACAAATACAAACATAATTTTTTTTCTTTCTTCTCTTTCTCCTTCCTTCCTTTCTTTGTTTCATTATTTTAGGAATAATAGAAGAGTTATAAATGTTGGAATTTAAATTCTAAACTTTATTAAATATCAATTAGTTGTATAAACTAACTTAACTAAATTTTAAATTCAATTTTTTGAATATTTACTTACTTTTCATGGCACCATCCTTTAAACATAGCAACATAAATTAGCTAGATTAAAACTATAAGAGAGAGAGAGAGAGAGAGAGAGAGAGAGAGAGAGAGAGAGAGAGAGAGAAGAAAAAGAAAGAAAGAGAGAAAAGAAAGAGAGAGATTGTGGAAGACAAACCGGAAATTCTATATTTCGAGGGTTAAATTTTGTGTCGGTATAGTCCCAAATGCAGGCCCAGCGCAAAAGTTCATGGCAGCATGGATTGAAAAATAAGCACAAAGCCTTAAATAGTTTGGATTTGATTTTGGGATGGGACTTAAATGCCCGATCTTTAGTTTGTTTGGGCTGTCAATTGTGAATTTCCCAAGTAGATGTAATGAAATAAAAAAATATATAAATTTTTTGTCTATTTTGAACTTTTGACAACCTTAATTTTTGTCAGCAAACCCTCGGCACATGGATTAAGTATTTAAAATTACCATCAATAAAGTCAACTAAATATTAGTTCACATAGTATATATATTATTAATAAGTTTTTAAAAGTTACAAGTTCGAAAAAGTTTGTATAATATATAAATAGGTTATGAATTAAAAAATATTAATACCCATAAAACAATACCTCCAAAGTAAAAGGTTTAATTCAATTTTTTTATGTAATTATTTTAAATATTTAACATCTAATGATTCAAATTACAATATAAGTACTATGTGAATTTTTTTATAAACAATTGAATTTTTTTCAAATATAAATAACATCAATAAAATGTTATTGATAAAATTCAATTTCAATTTTGTATGTTTTTACATATATTAAAGTTGAAAAAATCGAATCGACGATAAAATTAGTAAGATTGATGATGAAATTAGTAAGATTTTTAATCATTGATCTAACTGATCAGATTGATTGAATTGATAAACTTAATTAAAAATGTAAATATTAAATAAATAATTAGAATACTCAATATATAATAAATATATGAAATAATTAATATAATATATATTTGGCTTAATAGTATAGTTTTTAATATAAAACTAAATAATTAAAGATTTAAATCTCATCAATTACAAAAAAATTAAAAAAAATAAACTAAGATTGGTTTTTATCAATTATATTTACGTTTTATCAATATGCTCAATTTTAAATACTATATTAAATTTAATGAACTTTTAATTTTTGATTAAACTAGTATAATTCATCGATTTTTTTCAACAACGCCGATGAAGACTCTCAACTGAATTTTGCCTACATTTTCTATATTTAACTACGTATCTCTAAGCTAAGCAGACCCATTCTATCATTGAGCTATAGAGACGGTGTCAGATTAAAATAGTTTTGGAGCCCATTTTTTATTTAATATAAGGACAAGCCTTTTTAATAAAAATTGTTAACGCCATATGAGATTAGCATAGTTATTAAATTACTTCATCCATCTCAAAATATATTCTTTCCACTCTAGAATTGAATATCTACAATGACTAGTCCAATTCAAAACATCTATTCATCGTTCAAAGTATATAATTTTTTGTTCACATGATCAAAAAATATATATGTTTTATAAGTAGAAAATTAATATTTGCAAATAAAATAATAATTAATAAAATGTAAATTCAATCATAAAATTTATATCCTAAATGAGAGTATCGCCTGAATGATCTCGCTTATTTTTCTTAATAACAACTAGACTCTAACAATTAATGGCCAAAATCTCCAATTGCCCAAAGTATACTCTACATATGGTAGATTCCATAGACAAATATCTCTAAAAGAATGTCTTGGATTAGATGCTTTTGAGCGACATGTTATGAATCTTACTTCTCTTGTCCAAGACTAACTATGATAAATATGGTTAGAAGAATATTAGCCTGACAACTAGTAATTTTAGAACAATGACGATTAGACAAAATCAAAAGATATATTAAAAATTTAACTATAAATCGTCTGAACTCTTTCTCTTTTTATTTTTTCTCTTTTCCATTCTTTTATTTTCTTTCTACAAAGTTTTTAGGTTAACATAGGCATTAAAACGCGCTTTGGAGTTTCAACTCTAATGCTTTTTTACTTTTTTTTTTTTTGTATTTAATTTTATTAATGTTAGATATTTCAAATTCCTTCAATATTCATTAAGAATACCATCAACAAAACTAGGCCTAATTTGTATAGTATTAATCTTAAAAAATCAGCAATTTTATTGTCTTAAAAAGTGAGTAACATTTTTAATTAGATTTTTATGATCAAAATTTTCTAATAAATTTTTTTATTAAAAAAAAATCAAAGAATCCAAAAATGGTCAACTTTTGACTGGCTTGACTCAAATAAGATGCTTGAAAACGGAAGATTGCAATGTTCGGCTTTCAAAGCACATGACAGCACGTGCATAGTCATGTAGTCAATGTTTAAAAATGTACGGATTTTTGTATTATTATTTTTATTATTTTTATTCATTTATTCTCCTTTTCGTTGAAAAAATAAAATAAAATTAAATTAAAAAATAACCCCCCCAGCGAAATTTGTTTAAATTCCTATTGATTCCCAGCTCGTAATCTCACGTGACTTCGTCATCCAACGTGAGCTCCACGTGATCTGATGCATTAAGTTTTGACCCTTTCTTGTACA
>JBBYHM010398303.1:0-13586 GCA_038381775.1 Adansonia rubrostipa | reverse complement strand
TTTTTGGCTATCATGATTTCTTAGGACCTTGATGATTTAAGCTTAGTTGAGCTAGGATTTAATGATGTTAAGCTAAAATTTTAAAGTCATGATTCTCTAGCTTATTGATGTGTTCGAATAAGAAAGGAAAGGAGATTCAAGTTTGGCTAGTTTAGGTAATGTAAATCTTGAGCATAATTGATTTAGTCTTGCATTATCTTGCTAATTTAAGCTAGTGTGAGCTAAAATTTAGGTAGATGGAACTTGAATCTAGTGCTGAGTTTTTGAACTTAAAGAATGCTTCAAACCAATGGAAAATTCCTACTCTGAGTTGGCTTTACATAATTGATGCTTAAATGATGAAACTTAAATGAATTAAGTTGAATTAAATTTAGGTAAGCAAAATTTTATGCTTAATTGAATCAATATAGAAGCTTATTTGTTTAATTAATGAGCTCAAATGATTGAAAGCATGTTTTGATCGTTAATCGTGTTGATTGAATAGAACCCAAGCTTGTTTTCTTATGCTTAATTGTTAAATGATGAGAATTTAGTGGGAAATTGATGTTTAGATAAGCATAATTAGATTAGGTAGATTCGATCATGTTGAATCTATGTCTAGAATAGGTTTTATGGATGATTATTGCTAGAGCCATAGGTTAGTATTCTATATGTTTATAAAATGCATGTTAGAGTGTTAAGGCTATGTAAAATGCTTGTTTTCTCAAAAGATCCCCTGAGGGCAAGTTTTCGTTCACTTAATCAATAGGTAAGTCAAAGTTTAATTTTGTTTAATAAGCTCTTTAATGAGCAACTTGGGGATATTAAATAAAATATCTTGATTTAGAGCTGATTATTTGTCAAATAAAAATATTTTTAAGTGTTTAAATATGTTTTGTTGAGTTTAAACTTGGTAAGCCTTAATGTAAGTCATTAGGTGATGTTTAGGTGAGTCAAATTGTGTTGTTTAACATCACTTTGGTTGTTGGTTTTAGCACACAAGTGAATGGCATTAGTGTGCCTCTTACTTGTTAGGAATAAATAATAATGAATAAAGATGATAAAAGCAAAGACATTCATATGACTCCGAAACATATCGCTAATGTCGAAAAACATGTTTCTAGTCTTGGCACTTACAAATCTTTGTTGATTCCTCATATATGACATTCATAGAGTCATTTTGGTCTCATTGCTAGATGTTTAAACATCCGATAATGTGTTCAAAAATTTGACAAAAGGCTTTGTGCTCACAAGTTGCGTTAGAGCAACTGTTGTAGTTTAGTATGATAAACTCATAAAAAAGATATATTTTTGATTAGGTATAGCACTTAGGATTTTTTTTTTTTTGTATTCTTCCTATAATCCTCATTGATTGGCTTGCATAATAGGCTATTAAAATTTTCGATTTTGTGATTGGAGAAACAAAAAAATCCCAAGATATGGGCTATTCGCACAACTCTATTTCAATGCTTGATCAGTATTACAAACTCTTTTTGATGAGAATAATTATTATGGTGTATTGTTCTAATAATTTTAGATAAAAGTAGAATGAATAAAGGTTTATTTTTCTAATATTTTTAGATAAAAATAAAATGGATAAGTTTTACAAGCATTTGTGGCTCTTCCAATGGTATTCTAGATGAATTAGGAAGAAAATTCGAAAGGCAGGTTTGTTTGACATGCTGTGTAATGCAGTAGTATTCAATTAAAAATTTGTATGATATCCAAAATGATTTTCCATTATTTTTTTAAATTTTTTAGTTGAATTATAGTGAGTCAACATTCATTAGAATTTGATTTGATGATTTTATGTGTCATGAATAATCCAAAATAAATTTTGAAAGCTTAAAAGGTCAAATCTGTCCCTGTTTTGCTTTTCTCCGAGTTTAGTGTCTATTATTCTGAGGCATTCAAATGCCTCAGAATTGATTTGGGGAGTCATATTTTAATGGCTCCATAGGTCTAGTGTGACCTATAAAAGATCCCTAGTAGCTCATGTTGAAGCTTTTAAGTTGAATTAAATAAAAGTTGATTTTTAGTCTTATTTTCAAAATTGTGATTAGTATACTATTTTTTTTGATTTCTTCTAAATGAAGTCAAAATTGATAAAAAGTAATAAAAATGGAGTCAATTAATGAGTTTTTTCGGATTTAAATGTTTTCTGAAATTTTTCCTTTCTAAATGATTTTTGCTTCGAATCAATTGTAAATTCAAGCTAATCTTAACAGGAGTTTTGGGATACAGTTTTAGTGATATTTGTTCGATTTTGATGAATCAAAGGGAATTAGTATTGAATATATATGATTGAAACCAAGAAAAACAAATTTGGATACGTGTGATTATTTGATACCAAGTATTGGGCATCACGGAAGGGATTAAGTTCTTACTTGTGGTGTAACTAACCTCTGAGCCAAACTTTATAGATTTTTGGTATACGCAGGTTGTAAAATTGTCCCTTTAGTGTTTTGTAACTCTTATAGTAAATGGTTTTAATAGGTGATCGATCATAGCTAGCCAAAAAAGATCAATGGTGACTCTTTAACCTAGTCACTCTTGTATTTTGCTATGAAAAGTTTAGACAATCGATTTGTCTGACCGTTTAAGGCCTTACGATGATTCAAAGTATTGTTTGCTTTCATATATTGAGGTTTGTACCTTGATATATTACAACAATGTGCTATCATCCATGCTCAACAAAGTTGCTAAGGAAAAAAAGATAGGCTCAAAGCTATTATGGAAAAGAAGATAGGCTATCATCATACTTGTTAAAGGGTGAAACTTAACCATTTATGCTTTGCTAATGATTTGTTGATATTTACTGATGATAAGCAAGAATTAGGTAGTAACCTTCTCTCCCTATTCCAACAATTTTATACTATGTCAAGTGTACAACTTAACAACAAGAAATCTATAACTTTTGTAGCTAATTTTAAAATCTATCATAATGCAATATATTCAACCTAATAATGGTTTTAAGATTAGGGTTTTACCCGTATAGTATCTCAGAATCCCATTTGCTTCAAGCCATATAAATGCTCAACATTATGATCCTTGGATTCAGAGTAACATAAGGAGAATTAAAAGCTGGTCCTCTAAAAGGTTATCCTTTGCTAAACGCTTGCAACTCATCCAATCAGTTCTCTTTAGCATTGAAAACTTTTGGTGCTTCATGTTTATTCTACCCATATAGGTTATTAATAAATTCAATCAATAATGTGCTACTTTTTTTTGGAAGGGTAAGAAGGTTAAGCAATAGTTGTAAAAGCTAGCTAAGATTCCATCTATTATTTTAAGAAAGAATGTGGGTTAGGTTTACAGAATCTTGCTTTATGTAACATCGCTTGTATTCTAAAGCACATCTAGACCTTCTTTAGCTCTATAAGTTCTATCTAGGTTACTTAAGTACATGCTTTTCCATTGAAGAGTGTCATAATGTGTCAATGCAAATTCAACACGTTAGACTTAGATGAATTAATTTCTTTCTTTTCTTGGGGACTAAGTTGTTGCAATATATCACACAGCTTAAATGGCCATCAGTAAACAGCTAATTGACTTGGAGTCACCACTAATCTATTTTGGCTAGGTAAGATTAGTCACCTAGTGAAGTTCATTTTTTGAGGTTATGAAACCCTAGAAAGCAAACCCCAAGATCTGCGTATTAACCAAAGATCACATGAAAAGGGCTTAGGAATCGTTACTTACAGAGTGAGACATGTTCTTCCACAATGCTCGTAAATTGATACCGATTAATTACATATTATTCTAAATCTCGATTAAAATTGATTTTAATTTTTTTATATTTAAATATAATTCTTGTATTTCAAAATTATTAGAAATTGAAGTTATTATCCTAATTATCAGTAAATAGAATTTCAATCAATTTTGAAAATCATAATATTTTCCGTATACCTGTGAAAAACCTAGAGGAATATGAAAGTTATATTTTTAAAAAAAATTTAAAAATTTTGATTTACTTATGTAAAAATGGTATTCCTTTGTTTAAATAATTGATGAGACAACTTTCTTATGCTGGAAACTATCTATAGACTATTTTAACTCGAGGATATTACCTTCGATTTTGATAAAACATATATTATAATCAATGAAAATACATACTTGGCTTTTCAACATGATATAACCTAGTTGACTCTATAAGACATGCATCGGTATGAAAGTTCCCACATAACCCTAGACGAAGTATTAATGCATTATTACCTAAATAACCCTTATGAACATGTATCGACATGAAAGTTCCCATATACCCTAGAGATTTAATTTTAATGCAAAATTATCTAAATACCACCAATGGGTAAGTATCAACACAAAATTTCCCACATGACCCTAAAGAATTAGTTTTCCCATGAACTCATTAAACTAATTGTAATGACTGTATATTGATGTGAAATACTTTCATGGTCTTAAGATGCTAGAAATTTCTATAATGGCCCTAGATAATGTAAAATACTCTAAATGGCTCTAAAATGCATGGAAAATGCCAAAATAACCCTAGATTAATGGAAAATAACCTAAATGGCCCTAAAATGCATGGAAATTGCTGGATTGTCTTTCAATTATGGAAAATAGCCTAAATGATTCCTTAATGCATGGCAAAATGGTCCCTAGAGTTAACCAACCTTCAAAATACACCCAAAAATGATATATTTCACAAAGAATAGAGATAATAACATCATACATGATTTTTATGCACAAAAAATCTTATCAACATAAATTCATGCATGGATGGAGACATTATATGCATGAAAATGTTGTCCTTATCACAACATTGTCATGGAAATGGCATAAACATGGAACTCATGAACATTTAAAATGAAGATGATATGAGATGCATGTAACATATCTAATTTGTAGCACGACCAATACGAATGTAAACTAACAATTGCTAGAACAAAAAAACTACATGATGGAAACATCCAAAAATCAAACAGACTTTGTTTAAAATCCATTCAAATCGAAGTTTTTTTAATAAAAAATTAGTTTTCTATGAAATTTTAAACAAAAACTATAAAAAAAATAAAAAGAACATAATTTTTACACCTTTGGTTCAAACTATCGCCTAAGCAAAGCTTAGGATCTTCAAGCTCACACAAGAGAAAAAAAAAAGCAAAAACAAAGTGGAAAAACCACCTTGATACAAGCTTTCTAAAACTTTGTTTTCATTTCCTTTTTTCTTTTTATGTATTTTTATCCTTTTTTCTATTTTTCTTCCATTATTTCTTCTTTGGTTGCTTCGTTAATAACTAGTTCCCCTTTTGTTTTGGACACCCTAAGGAGTTAAAAACCCCTCTTGGTTGATCACTTGTCTTCCCTACGCATCAGTACTCTTTATTTAACACATCGTGCAAGCTTGCTGGAAAGCAAACTCCCTAAGCCACCAGGTGATCTAATCAAGCACTAAAGCCTTCTAAACGGGAAAATGGAGGCAACTTGTTTAAGTTATCAAGCTCAAATGTATGCCCTAAAAATAGGCATATCTTCATCTTATGCATGAAAATATTTTTAACCTTAACCTAAATAGCATCTCATTTTATTTAAACTAATTTAGTGTTAAAATAATTGGAAATAAATCAGATTACATGCATTTGGTAGCTAGCATGGTTAAGAAGGTGAAATAGTAGCAAACTTGAGGTGAACAAACTCCTCATGCCAAAATTTTCCATCATGTATCAATACACAGGATGATGTATCAATACATTATGGCCTAATATATTGATACCTCATGAAATATATCGATACGAATGGTTCCTAATAGCCAAAATTCATCCAAACTTGATGATGTATCAATACAAATACATAAAGTTTCAACACATCATGCAAATGGATCAATACCTTTGCTTCCTAAAAGCTAAAAACTTGTCAAATGCATGGAGTATTGACACTTGACCTAAATGTATCTATACATCCATGCACTTTGCATGAAAAAACCTTTTTTTTTTGGCTTCTTAATTAATTACATTTGTTTAATTTAGTCTTCATGCATTATGAACCTTCAAATTAAACTCGGATGTCAATATTTGATTGGGGCAGAGAAGAAGGTGCATTTCTATCATAACCCTTAGATTAGGCATAGTTGGTTTGAAAGGGACATAGACAAAATCAAGTGTCAAAAAGAGTTTAGCCTTTAGTAGGCCAAGATTCCCTAACTTTGTAGCTAGGGTTAGAAAAAAATTTTTAAGCTTAGAACTATAGCATGAACCTATTTTCATACAATAGGGCTTGAATCACCATCAGCTAAATTCAACATTACTAGCACCTGGAAATGTTCAAAAACCAAAAAGCCTAATGTCTCATAGCATTCATTGGTTTGGTTTGCACTTAAAGTTCTATAGTTTTCTTTCGTTACATGGCCACTTTAAGGGAAATGTTTTAAGGTCACCCTCTTTAAGCTTGCTTGGACATCAACCATTTATTGTTTATGGTGGGAAATGAACTCTAAGAAGCATTTAGCCATTAGAAGAACACCAAAAGATTTGTTTTAAAAGGTTTTGACGATTATCAAGGCTTAATTTTGTACTACTACTAGGATAACTAATTCAACTATAAATAATTTATTAGATAATAGTAGGGTATAAGTTAGAACTAATGAGTATACTCTTTGCATGTATGCAACAAAACTAAATGCCTTTTTCGGATTTTTGGAATAAATTTAATTATCCGAAAAAATCATATAGATATTTAAAATAATTTATTTGATGAACTTGAATTTTATCATATAAATGCATTATAATTTATACTATGCATACATTTAAATATAATTGTACATGTTAATAATTAATATCAGAATAGGAAAATGGTTATATGTAAAGAATAAATAAAAGTATAAGACTAAGATTTAAGAGCTGACAAGACAATACAAAAAGTTTCACTTTTTTGTTATTACTCAATTATTTGTCATAATGATATCCTAACTTTAAACTAATTTTTTTAAAAACTCATGAATAAAAATTACTTGATATATATATATAGTATATATTTTAATATTTTAGTAATTTACCAATTTAATAGCACATATGACATATTAAATATCAATAATTAATGAAGAGGAGATGATTAATGATATAGTGACATGATAGTTTTAGATACAACATGATTATATAACATATAAATGGCACATGATATATAAGACGATATCATGAGTAGACTTGATTTGATTATACAAATGGGGTTTAATTTTGGAAGAGTCTTTCCCTTAAGTTATGTTAGGCCTATTATGGACTTGCTCTATTTACGATCGACACACCCATCTGCAGTAGGCTACTCCCCAGACCATGATATTGTTAGACCTCAGATTATGTTCAATCGACATAAAATAAAATAAAAGATTATAATCAGAGTTAACATAAAAACGTATGCAGCAGAATAATTAAAATCAAACACACTGAATTCCTCTAAAGGATCAACTTGTGAGTTTTGACCAATCTAAAATTCAAGAATACATAAATAAAAAACATACCTCAAACAAAGGGATTGATGAAGCCCCTGGTTAAATTCAAACTTTGCTTATTCTTGTACATTGAGCTTGATGTCGCAAACCAAAGTTATCCAATTGTTATAACCTTTAAAAGTAATTCACATAGGTGACATCGGAAACCTTCACAAGGTTGTGATTGCGTTTGACAAGCGTCATGCTAACGGCTTAGGTTTCATAAACCTTCACTTGATCAACTAGCATCGCCACCTCAAAAATCGAGAGCACGCAAACAATTTTATTTTTCTCTTGAAATACTATGTACAGCTAGACTTAATTGCCTCATTGCAAATATGTGTCACTATCATACTTATCAAAGGGTAAAAAAACATAGTCTTAGTTGGTTTAGGTTTAGTGCATCTTGGAGTTAAGGTTTAATTGCATTTAAACCCCTGGACTAATTGAAATTTCAATTTATTCCTTAAGAGATCAATATCTCTACAGTTTAATTCAATCCCATTTTAATTCTATAAAATCACCTTTATATGTGTGATCGATTAGGCCTCTAACATGTTGGAAATCAATATAAATTAATTCAATTAAAAACATTTATATAATTATAGACCATGAATAGCATTTAGCAATGCATCATGACCAAAGAGTCAATATGGTTTGATAAGCCTTTTAGTGTTCAGTATGTCAGTAGAATTTGATCCTTTCATCATATATCCTAGAAAAGAAGAAAGCATAGTGCAATGTCTGCACTTAGCCCAGCCCATATTAGTCCTGTAGCCCTTATGTGTTAACTCCATAATTGGTATTAACTTACCAAGGACTTTGAGTTAATAGGGCAAAGAACAAATGAGATGTGTCCTCTCATATTACTTAAGTTGATGAATTCTCTCTGGACCACTCATCCACCTTTAGTATGCTTCATAACATACCTAAAACCACCCTACCTTAGGCATCTATTAAAGTTGACCCAATCATGATGATCTTTAAATATGTTAATTCGCATACAAGGAGACCTGGTGTCATAAGTCTGTGGATTACTTACACCATTGACATGCTAGAGTATTTCCATCAACACTTGATGACATACCAAATGCAAATCTTAAAGCGAGTCATGTTCAATGTACCTTTTACCATAATAAACACCCATGTGTTATCCTCAACTATTGCTATGCTTCAACTCATGAAATCAGTTGCATGTAAGCTTAATGTATGCCAGTCTTTGTGCATTGTCAATGCCATTTCTTGATAGTACGATGACCAGGAATAGTTTTAGAGACATAGCTTTGATGCATAAGGATGTCATAATTATAATTCTTTAAAGTTTCTTGGCAAGGCCAATGTGTTTCATGGGCTTTATCTTCATAAGTCATAAATGACAATTATTATAAAGTCTTATGGATAAAAAAATACCTTGTTACATTGATCTAATAATAATGTATTTTACATGAAATAACTAAAAGCTAGCATATTACAAGTGAATTTAAATGCTTGTAAGGCTTACACAAACAATCTTCAACTAGCATGAAAGCCAATCACCCATTCATATAAGCCTTGTACTCTCCATATGGCAATAACATTTATGCTAGGCCAGCATTTTAGTAAAAGATCAACCAAGTTATCCTTTATGGGTAACCTTTCCATACATATATCATGTCTTTTATCAGAGTATATGTTTGGACTTATGATAAGACTTTGGTTCCTTAGTTTACGTTGTGGCTCCATCGTTATGAATCAACAATGCTTAAAACCATATCAAGTTCATCAAATGAACTTATTCATCTAAATTGCCTTCTTTGCAGCTTTAAATGAAGAGATGTATTCAACTGTAATTGTTGAGTTTGTAGTCATTTCATGTTTGGAATTTTTTTCAATTAACAGTAGCACCTTTTAGGGTAAATTGGCTGTCATTGTAATCTGATCAAAAACTAACATATATAAACCCTTATAAGGAGTTCAGCCTTTTTAAAGACTAAAAAGATATCCCTAGTCGTTTGTAAGTACTTTAGGATGTTCTTTATAGTAGTCTAGTTACTTTTACCAGGATTGCTTTGGTATCTGCTTATGACGCTTAAAGTGTATGATATATCTAATCTTGTACATAATATGGCATATGGGATAGATGCTATAGCCTAAGCATATGTAATCTTATTCATGTTTTGTCCCTTCGTTTAATGTTTTAGGACACATCTCATTCGAGAAATATATACTGTGTATAATAGGCAGGTTTTTTTTTTAAATTTTCTATACTAAACCTCTTTAGCATTTTGCTTACATAGGAAAACTTGGATAGGCCAAGTAGTTGTTTCAATCTATCTCTATAGATCTTAATTCCCATAATGTATGACGTTTTTTCCCTAGTTTTTCTTGGAGAACTATTTAGCCAGTCAGACTTTAGTAGCCTGCAGCATTAGTATGTTGTTTCTCATAAGCAATATGTCATCAATATATACACTAGGAAAATGATAGCTTGCCCATTGATCTTCTTGTTCCGAAAAAAATTTGTATTTCTTTGGAGTTCACCTGCTCATACCAAATTAGTAGAGTACTTGTGTTTCTAGTAAAGGAATCTTATCCTAAGCATCTAATGCTTGCTGTTCAAATTTGGTAGGTGGTTTAAACAATAAAATTTTTATCAAACTTAAAAACATAGAATAATATAGAGGAACATACAGAACAGCATCAATGGATCGGCTTATAAGCACTTTAATCGATCTATCTATAACAAGAAAAAAATTTTGATTTCGTACATAAATTCAAAAAAATACATATTCTCGGATTAAGCTAGACTCTGCTTGATCTTGTGAAACGAGCCCAGTTATTGCAAATCAAAGTTGTCCACACGTCCAGCCTCCAATGGTGATCCGTATAAGTGACTTAAAAATCTTTCATAAAGGAAAGACCGTTCTATGCCAATATTTGTGCTAGCAAATTAGGTTCAAAAACTTTCCTCAAGTAATCTCTCTATGTGCCAAAATCATGAAAATCGAAAACAAAATAACTTTTTACCAAAAGCTAAAAAAGAATGGCGCAAGAAAACCAAGGTTGTTGTAAATCGCCTTAGGCAATGTGGAATCAGCACTTGAGTGTTTTCTCTTATGTGTTAGGGATGGCACAAAGTATGTTTAAATACCTAGGGTTAAGGTTTTACATATTTGCACTTTGGCCCCTTATTTTTTAACTATTCAAAAAGCTTTCAAGTAACTTTTACTTTTTAGGCAATTTAATCCCATTTTCATTTTAATTTCATAAAGTCACCCTTATATGCATGACCCATTAAGCCTCCATCATAATGACAATAAATATAAATTTACTCAATTAAGAAATAATTTATATTTATAGACCAAGCGCAGCATCTAGCAATGTATTATGGCCACCAGGTATGCCGAAATAGTTAAATTGGTTTTGACAAGGCCTTCAGTGTAAAAAATCTCAATGTAATTCAATCCTTTCATCATATAACCCGAAATGGGCAAAAGTTTGGTGTAGTGTCTACTTTTGACCTATTTCATATTAGTATGCAACCCCTATGTGTTAACTCCATAATTATATTGTCTTAGCCAAGGTCTTGGAGTTAATATGGATCAGGAATAACTGGATATGTCCCTTACACCACTTGGGGTGGTAAATCCTCTTTAGACCACTCATTCACATTTAGTATGCTTCATATTAAACCCAAACAACCCTTATTTTGTATTCATTTATTATGAAACCCGTTTGTAATGATCTTTAAGTACGATAATTCACATATAAAATGACTTGTTATCATAAGTCTAAGGATTACTTATACTATTGACACATGAGAGTATTGTCATAGACATTTGAGTGAAATACCAAATAGAGCGTTTATACCGAGTCATGTTCAGTGAAGTTACTACCATAACAAGTATCCATATGATGTCTCCAAGTATTTTTACGCTTTAATTTATAAGATTAGTTGCATGCATCCTATGCATAGAGGCTTACATATACCAGTCTTTGTGCATTGTCAATGCCTTGTCTTGACAATACTATAACCAAGCACATTTTTAAAAACACAACTTTAATGCATAGGGATCTCATAATTGTAATTCTTTACAATTCCCTTGCAAAGCCAATGTGCTTTACGGGCTTTATCTATATAAGATTTAAATAACTAATAATGGATCAATTTTATGGATAAAGAAATACCTCATATTATATTGTTTAAATATAATGTATGTTAAATGAAATAACTAAAAGCTAGTGTATTACAAATCAAAGTGATTGGCTTGTAAGGCTTACACTAGTATCTAGAGTATTGGGTTTAGCATCTAATGCTTTATCCCTAAAATTAGGATCCATAAATGTATTGGTTTATGGTTCTTAAACTTTTCAAGATCAACTTTACTCCCACTAGTTTTTTTCTAATAGAAACTCTTTCTCTAGAAAGATAACATGTCCTGAAACAAACATATTTTATTTGATTGGGTGGTACAAGTAGTATCCGTAAGTTTTTCTAGGATACAGTAGAAACTTATATTTGTCTAACCTAGCTCCAAGCTTGTCAACTATTGTTCACTTCACATAAGTAGGACAGCCTTAAATTTTAATATAAGACAACAATAGTCTTTTATGATACCATATCTCCTGTGGCGTTATATCTATAGACATGGATAGAACCCTATTCGAAAGATAGGAGGTAGTTTCTAATGCACATGCCCAAAAAGATATTGAAAAGTCAGTGTTAGACACCAAGGAAAAGACCATGTCCAATAAGGTTTAGTTTCTCCTCTCAAGCACTCCGTGGTGTTGTAGAGTTCCAAATGGAGTCCATTGTGTGATAGAATAACATTTTCTGTCTAATGATTCATGAATTCTTGACTTAAATAATCTCTTTCTCAATTGAATCTAATAGCTAGAATATTTTTTCCAATCTACGTCTCTATTTCTACCCTAAACTCTTTGAACTTTTCAAAAGTTTTAGACTTGCACTGTATTAATTATACACACTGATACCTTGAGTAATCATCGACAAAGTTAATGAAGTAGCAATACCCATTCCTAGCTATAATAGTCATGGACCCACATATATCTAAATGTAGTAAGCCTATTAAATCACCAGGCTTTTTCACCTTAACAATAGAGAGTCTCGACCATCTTACCAACTAGACAATAGTCATATGGCCTAAATGATTTGTAATCAAATGGTTCGAGATAGCCTTGTCTATGTAACTTAGCTAACTGAGTCTCATTAACATGCCTAAGCCTATAATGCCAAATATAAGTCTTTGTTAGATCAGTTTTCTTTGCTTTATTCACATTTTTATATTGAGCAGAGGCATTTTTAGATCCAAAATAAATGGGCCATTTTGTAATGTGCCTTATCCATAGACCATATCATTTAGGATTATTAAATAACTATCACCTTTCATCCAAAACTCAAAACCATCATTTGTAGTGAGATATGAGACTAAAATGATTTTTTTAGACAATCTTGAAACACAAAGACTCTTTTTAAGTTCCAAGGTCATGCTTGAGGGTAATAATAAGGTACGAGTCTCAATGGCAGCAGTTGCAATTTTTGTGATGTTGCCCACCTTAGGACTACCTCATTAAAGCCTAACCTTTAGTTGTTATTTAATAAGCTTATGTCATTACATAAGTGTAATTCACACCTTAAATCAATTACACAGGTAGTTGAATCAACAATATATTAGTTCAACTCAATCATATCAATATGGAAGTAAACAACCTTTTATTTATTGAGACCTATTCTTAATCTTTCATACTTGTCCAAACACTTTGGGCTAATGGCATTAAATATGCCTTACAATACAGTTAATATATTTTCAACGATGTAGTATGGAAAAGTTTATGATTAAACTAATTTAAATTAAATCTTTATTGGTTGTGCCACTAATTTTTTTAGATAATAAACCTCACTCCTATTAAAAATCTCTATAAGGTATTTATAGTGGGTTAAGACCCCTTTCAACATGTTGCAACCTTGATTGACTAAACAAATCACAATAGGCATAGTTAAATAGGTAACATGGCTTACCAATTGCATCCCTATGCAACTGCTACATCAATTAAGCTGCAACTATTAGCCTAAATGCATCATATGCATATTGCTTAACCATCACCTTTAACACTATGCAGTTCAAGTTTGCAAGCATCTAAACAACACAACATTAGTTGAGTAAGA
>JBBYHM010398281.1:1731-13588 GCA_038381775.1 Adansonia rubrostipa | reverse complement strand
TGAGCAATAACTTTTGGGTTTTCTTGATCGTGTGATTACACAATGTAATCACGTTAGATACTTTCAGATGTAATCATTCGTAAAAGAAAAACCCTTTCGTCACTCTATGAATGATGTTATTGACGAAGCTGTTCCAAGAATCAATTGTCTCTAATGCATATGCATATTTCATTTCACCATTTTGCATTACACTTGCATCAATCATTCATTATATTAACTCATCATTGCATCATAAATGCTTATCAATAAATACATTTTCAAATAAAAGTCTAATATGAAATAAGCCATAAAAGTGCAATGGATTCTGAG
Source organism: Adansonia rubrostipa (assembly GCA_038381775.1). Lineage (NCBI taxonomy): Eukaryota > Viridiplantae > Streptophyta > Magnoliopsida > Malvales > Malvaceae > Adansonia > Adansonia rubrostipa. Next base: position 13,279 of record JBBYHM010398281.1, on the reverse strand, counting down.
ATCAATTAAGAGCATAGAACCTTACATCATGCACCGTTACAACACACGATGCCATAAGCAAATCATGAAGAGTGATCATAAAACTCGTATTGAGCAACTTGAGCTAATGGTTAAGGAATCACAAAACCAAATGCTTCATCAGCAATAAGAAATGCAAAATAAAATCTCAAAACTTATAAAACTAATGATTGCCTTTATAAAAGAAAAGGGCAAGCCAGCACTGTTAACATAAAGAATGCCCCTCCCAACGCTGAAAGTCCCCCTGCTAATAATCTAGAACCTGCCCAAGAGGAAACTAGACAAGAACAGTTGCCCGCTCCTACACCTGCCACTTAGGCTCTCTCAGTCATCTACCTAAATCCCATTATGGTAGGTGAACATAAAAGTCTTATCAGTAGATCTGATAACCTTTGACCATAAGGAACCAGAGAAAATAGAAGGTCAAAAATCCACCATGACTATGAAAAAAGTGAACAAATTCTAGCTACAGGAAAAATGCCTCTAAGCTATGGAGAGCAGTGACAAGTTCGGGGCTCTTGACGTGCAATCAGTCTTTGGTGTCCAACCTTGTCATTCCCATGAAGTTTAAAGTCCCAGAGGTTGAGAAGTTTAATGAAACCACCGACCCTTCCATCCATGTTCGAATGTACCTATGAAAGATGGCTGGGTATGAGAAAGATGAAAAGCTCCTCATCCATTGCTTCTAGTATAGCCTTATTGGGGCAGCAGCTCGGTGGTATATCGAGCTAGGCAATGCGAAAATCCAATCGTGGGTCAACTTGGCTAAGGCCTTTCTAAATCAATACCAGCACGTATTGAATTGGGCATCAGATCGACTTTCCTTAATGAATTTTAAGAAGAGTCCACTAAAAGTTTCAAGCAATATGCCTAAAGGTGGAGAGAAAAAGTAGCCCTAGTCTAACCTCCTCTTCAAGAAAAACAGATGACAGTCACTTTCATTCACACTTTACGTGCTGTTTATTACGAAAAGCTCATAGGGAATGTCACCAAGAAATTCACAGACTTAGTTCTCTTCGGAGAAATTATCGATGCTGCCATTAAGAGTGGTAAAATGTCTGTGAGGGAAACAGCTGGATCAAGTAAGAAGCCTATTACCAGCAAGAAGAAGGAATAAGAAGCCAACACTATAAATTATGCTGGCTCATCTTAACCAAGACAGCATCAAGCACCCAACCCTCGCTACTCAAGCATGCTATCTTCTCCCCTCATCACAATATCCTTGCAGCTAATTTTATGCCACAACGTATAAGCCATTATTTGCAATCCCATCAAACCCACCATAAAGCTACTCTCCACAAGTCCACTAAAATACCCATCAAACAACCAATAATGCACCTAGCAATCGAGGTCTGAATCAACAAAGGTAACACTTTGATCCCATCCCTATGACCTATAAGGAGCTCTACCAAACTTTGCTCCAAAATCACTTAATGGCTCTGATCTATGTCCCAGAAAAAAAGCTACCATACCTACAATGATGCAACCCTAACGCCTATTATGAATACCACGCTAGGGCTACAGGGCATGACATCGAGAACTACATATCTTTCAAGCAAAATGTGCAAAATTTGATTAACTCTAAAGTTTTGTAATTTAGGATGAGCCGCGACCAAAGGTTGCTATCAATCCTTTACCAAACCACATAAAGCCAAATGCAAACATGATCAGCATTAAAAATAAATATGAAGTCAAGGTAAGCATAGAGGATGTAAGGATGCCAATGTTCTTAGTCTAGTAGGCATTGATTCAGGTTAGTTACTTAATGTAACAGAAAAAATTGGAAAACAATCCTAAAAACTTCTGTGACTTCCACACAGTTGTAGGTCATACCCTACAAACATGCAAGGAGTTTAGGTCCACGGTTCAAAGAATGATGAGTGAAGACCAGATAGAATTTTATTAAGAAACCATGCTTGCTACTAAATCTATCAACATGATAGGGGATGAAACCATGCAGTCACCTTATGGCAAAAACTAGCCCTTCATTCTTTATGACAAGCCAAGTCTCGAGGTCAGTTTTTTGAATCCTACACCAAAGTTAGTTATGGAGGTACCTAAACCATTCTCATATAAGAGCAATAAAGTTATCCCATGGAAATACGAGAATTAGGTAGTGATGATCAGAGAACTAACCTCTGCAACTGCGGCAATGAAACTGCCAAGAGTTAGTCACCTAAACCATAGCGGTAGGTGCTACGCTCCCCTAGCTCAAGAAAAATAGAAGGTTGATGCATCTCCAAGCACCAGTACCACTCAAGTCCAAGTAAAGAATTTTAAGCCCAAGAAAGTTAAGGAAGCAGTGAGTGAAAGACAAGCCACTGAGTTTTTTAAGTTCATCAGGCACAGTGAATACTGCATTATGGACCAGTTAAGCAAACAACCCACTAAGATTTATTTACCATCTCTACTCCTTAATTAAGAGGTCAACCAAAATACATGACTGAAGGTGTTAAACGAAGCATATGTGCCACCAGCAGTCTCCGAGGATCAATTGGGTTGGTTAATGAACAACACCACGATCGATAATTTTATCTCCTTTACTGATCAGGAGATCCCTCTTGGAGGCAGGGCCAGTTATGATGCTCTTGATATCATTAACCATTACAAGGGATGCATTTTGCCCAAAGTACTTATAGACAATGGGTTGGCCATTAATGTCATGCCCATGACTACATTAAGCAAACTCCATGTCGATCAGTCCAACATCAAGATTAGCCACACCATAGTTTGAGCTTTTGATGGAACATGTTGCAGAGTAATTAAAAATATCACAATCCAGCTTTAGATAGGCCCATGTACATATGAAGTTGACTTTCAAGTTATAGATATTAATCCATCTTACAACCGCCTATTAGGAAGGCCTTGGATACATTTCGCCTGGGCTATCCCATCTTTTCTCCATTGAAAACTTAAACTTTTTAAAGATGACAAAATAGTCACCATCGGGAAATGATCGCCACTGCTTTCACTGAAGATATCTACATAAAGAATAATAAAGATGCACCGGATTCATTATTCCAATCCTTTGAGTTTGTCAATGCAACATTTATGAGAGAAGGATCGCTAATAGTTAAACCCCACAGTGAATACTGCATTATGGACTAGTTAAGCAAACAACCTGCCAAGATTTCTATGCTATCTTTACTCCTTAATTCAGAGGTCCACCAAAATGCATTACTGAAGGTGTTAAATGAAGCATATGTGCCATCGGATGCCTCCATGGACAAAATTGGATCGACTAGTGAACAACATCACGACTGAAATTTTATCTCCTTCACTGATGATAAGATCCCATCTAGAGAAAGGGGCAGTTATAAAGCTCTACATATCATTACCTATTGCAAGGGATGCAGTTTGCCCAAAGTACTTATAGATAATGGGTCAGCCCTTAATGTCATGCCCATGACTACATTAAGCAAACTCTATGCCAATTAGTCCAATATAAAGATTAGCCACACCATAGTCCGAGCTTTTGATGGAACATGTCATAAAGTGATTGGAAATATCATAATCCAACTTCAAGTAAGCCCATGTACATATGAAGTTGACTTTCAAGTTATGGATATTAATCCATCTTACAACTACCTATTAGGAAGGCCATGCATACATTCCGTTGGGGCCGTCCCATCCTCTCTCCATTAAAAGGTCAAATTTACTATAGATGATAAAATGTCACCATCAGGGCTAAAAAATAAATCATTGACACTGCTTTCACTAAAGATATCTACATAGAGCCTAATGAAGATGCATTGGATTCATTATTCCAATCCCTCGAGCTCGTCAATGCAACATTTATAGGAGAAGGATTGCCAATAGTTAAACCCCACAGTGAATACTGTATTATGGACTAGTTAAGTAAACAACCCGCCAAGATTTTTATGCTATCTCTACTTTTTAATTTCGAGGTCCACTGAAATGCATTACTGAAGGTGTTAAACAAAGCATATGTGCCACCAAACATTTTCTTAGACAAATTGGATTGGCTAGTGAATAACATCACATGCAATAATTTTATCTCCTTCACTGATGATGAGATCCCACCTGGAGATAGGGGTAGTTATAAAGCTCTGCATATCATTACCCATTGCAAGGGACGCATTTTGCCTAAAGTACTTATAGACAATGGGTCAGCCTTTAATGTCATACCCATGACTACATTAGGCAAACTGCATGTCGATCAGTCCAACATCAAAAGTAGCCACACCGTAGTCTGAGCTTTTGATGGAACATGTCGTAGAGTAATTAGAAATATCACAATCCAGCTTTAGATAGGCCTATGTACATATGAAGTTGACTTTCAAGTTTTGGAATTAATCTATCTTACAACTACCTATTAGGAAGGCTGTGGATATATTCTACCAGGGTTGTCCTATCTTATTTCCATTAAAAGCTTAAATTTGTGATAGATGACAAAATAGTCACCATCGGGGCTGAAAAAGAAATGGTCGCCACTGCTTTCACTACAGATGCATCGAATTCATCATTCCAATCCCTCGAGTTTGTCAATACAACATTTGTAGGAGAATGATTGCCAATAATTGAGCCCTACAGTGAATACTACATTGTGGACCATTAAGCAAACATCCCGCCAAGATTTCTATGCTATCTTTGCTCCTTAATTTAGAGGTCCACCGAAATGCATTACTAAAGGTGTTAAACGAAGCATATATGCCACCAGACGTCTCCGTGGATAAATTGGATTGGCTAGTGAACAACATCACAATCGATAATTTTATCTCCTTCACTAATGATGAGATCCCTCTTAGAGACAGGGCCAGTTATAAAGCTCTACATATCAGTACCCATTGCCAGGGATGCATTTTGCCCAAAGTGCTTATAGACAATGGGTCGACCCTTAATGTCATGCCTAAGACTACATTAAGCAAATTCCATGTCTATCAGTCCAACATCAAGAGTAGCCACACCATAGTCTGAGCTTTTGATGGAACATGTCACAGAGTAATTGGAAATATCATAATCCAGCTTCAGATAGGCCCATGTACATATGAAGTTAACTTTCAAGTTATGGATATTAATCCATCTTACAACTACCTATTAGGAAGGCCGTGGATACATTTCGCTAAGGCCGTCCTCTCTTCTCTGCATCAGAAGCTTAAATTTGTGATAGATGACAAAATAGTCACCATTGAGGCTGAAAAAGAAATGATTGCCACTGCTTTCATTGAAGATATGTACATAGAGCCTAATAAAGATGCACCGAATTCATCGTTCCAATCCCTCCAGTTCTTTAATGCAACATTTATAGGAGAAGGATTGCTAATAGTTGTGCCCCCAGTGAATACTGCATTGTAGACTAGTTAAACAAACAACATGCCAAGATTTCTATGCTATCTCTACTCCTTAATTCAGACGTCCACCAAAATACATTACTGAAGGTGTTAAATGAAGTATATATGCCACTGGACATCTTCGTAGACAAATTGGATCGGCTAGTGAAAAACATCATAACCAATAATTTTATTTCCTTCACTGATAATGAGATCCCACTAGAGGCAGGGGCGTTATAAAGCTCTGAATATTATTGCCTATTACAAGGGACATATTTTGCCTAAAGTACTTATAGACAATGGGTCGGCCCTTAATGTCATGCCCATGACTACATTAAGCAAACTCGATGTCGATTAGTCCAACATCAAGAATAGCCATACCATAGTCCAAGATTTTGATGGAACATGTCGCAAGGTAATTGAAAATATCATAATCCAGCTTCAGATAGGCCCATGTGCATACGAAGTTGACTTTTAAGTTATAGATATTAATCCATCTTACAATTGCCAATTAGGAAAGTCATGGATACATTCCGCTAGGACCGTCCCATCCTCTCTCCGTCAGAAGCTCAATTTGTGATGGATGACAAAATAGTCACCATCGAGGCTAAAAATGAAATGATTGCCAGTACTTTCACTAAGATATCTGCATAAAGCCTAATGAAGATGCACCGAATTCATCATTCCAATCCTTCGAGTTCGTCAATGCAACACTTATGGAAGAAGGATTGCCAATAGTTGAACCCCATAGTGAATATGACATTACGAACCAGTTAAGTAAACAACCCGCCAAGATTTTTATGCTATCTCCGTTACTTAATTTAGAGGTCCATCAAAATGCATTATTGAAAGTGTTAAATGAAGCATATGTGCCACCGGACATCTTCATGGACAAGTTGGATCGACTAGTGAACAACATCACGAGCTATAATTTTATCTCCGTCACGGATGATGAGATCCTACCTAGAGGCAGGGGCAGTTATAAAGCTCTGTATATCATTACCCATTACAAAGGACGCATTTTGCCCAAAGTACTTATAGACAATGGGTCAGCCCTTAATGTCATCCCATGACTACATTAAGAAAACTCCATGTTGATCAATCCAACATCAAAAGCAGCCACACCATAGTCTGAGCATTTAATGGAACATATCGCTGAGTAATTGGAAATATCACAATCCAATTTCAGATAGGCCCATGTACATATTATGTTGACTTTCAAGTTATGGATATTAATCCATCTTACAACTACCTATTAGGAAGGTCGTGGATACATTCCACTGGGGCCATCCCATCCTCTCTCTATCATAAGCTCAAATTTATGATAGATGACAAAATAGTCACCATTAGGGTTGAAAAAGAAATGATCGCCACTTTTTTCATTGAAGATATCTGTATAGAGCCTAATGAAGATGCACCAAATTTTATCATTCCAATCTTTCAAGTTTGTCAATGCAACATTTATGGGAGAAGGATTGCTAATAGTTGAACCCCACAGTGAATATTGTATTGTGGACCAGTAAGCAAATAACCAGCCAAGATTTCTATGCTATCCCTACTCTTTAATTCAGAGGTACACCAAAATGTATTACTGAAGGTGTTAAATGAAGCATATGTGCCACTGAACGTCTCCGTGGACAAATTGGGTTGGCTAGTGAACAACATCATGATCGATAATTTTATCTCCTTCACTAATGATGAGATCCCTCCTAGAGGCAAGGGCAGTTACAAAACTCTTGATATCATTACCTATTGCAAGGGACGCATTTTGCACAAAGTACTTATAGACAATGGGTTAGCCCTTAATGTCATGCCCATGACTACATTAAGCAAACTCCATGTCGATCAGTCCAACATCAAGAGTAGCTACACCATAGTCTGAGCTTTTGATGGAACATGTCGCAGAGTAATTAGAAATATCATAATCCAACTTCAGATAGGCCCATGTACATATGAAGTTGACTTTCAAGTTATGGATATTAATCTATCTTGCAACTACCTATTAAGAAGGCTGTGGATATATTCCCCCGGGGCCATCCTATTTTCTCTCTATCAGAAGCTCAATTTGTGATAGATAATAAAATAGTCACCAAGCTGAAAAAGAAATGATCACCACTACTTTCACTGAAGATATCTATATAGAGCCTAATAAAGATGCACCGAATTTATCATTCCAATCTCTCGAGTTCGTCGATGCAACATTTGTGAGAGAAGGATTGCCAGTAGTTAAACCCCATAGTGAATACTACATTGTGGACCAGTTAAGCAAACAACCTGCCAAGATTTCTATGTTATCCCTGCTCCTTAATTCAGAGGTACACTAAAATGCATTACTGAAGGTGTTAAATGAAGCATATGTGCCATCGGATGTCTCCATGGACAAATTGGATCAGTTAGTGAACAACATCATGACCGATAATTTTATCTCATTCACTAATGATGAGATCCCACCTGGAGGCAGGGGCAATTATAAAGCTTTACATATTATTACACATTGCAAGGGACACATTTTGCCTAAAGTACTTATAGATAATGGGTCAGCCCTTATTGTCATGCCCATGACTACATTAAGCAAACTCCATGTTGATCAATCCAACATCAAGAGTAGCCATACCATTAATTGAGCTTTTGCACATGTCGCAGAGTAATTGGAAATATCACAATCTAGCTTCAGATAGGCTTATATACATATGAAGTTGTCTTTCAAGTTATGGATATTAATCCATCTTACAACTGCCTATTAGAAAGGCCATGGATACATGCTGTTGGGGCTATCCCATCCTCTCTCCATTAGAAGCTCAAATTTATGATAGATGACAAAATAGTCACCAACGGGGCTAAAAAAATGATTACCACTACTTTCACTGAAGATATCTGCATAAAGCCTAATAAAGATGCACCGGATTCGTCATTCTAATCCCTCGAGTTTTTCAATGCAACATTTATGGGAAAAGGATTGCCAATAGTTAGACCCCACTTGTCAAAGAGTACCCACTTAGGTTTAAAAATGACCATTGGCAAAGGTTCACGTGCTGGAAAAGGGCTTGGCAAGAATCTGCAAGGGATAGCCTGAGTCCTGCAGGTCACCACTCAAGTCAACAAAAAAGGCTTAGGATTCAAGGCTAAGGCATAGTCAAGAAGATGCAAGAAAAGAGGATCTACAACCAGGAGATAACACGATCATTGGGTCAGGAGGAAATATCAAAGGCAATAATGTTCCTGTCTCTCCATGAGATATTCTGTTCAGGAGGACGAATCGATTCAAGCCAATAAGAAGAGCAAAAGGCTAAAGTTGTCTTGGTTATCTTAAACAAAGCCCTCTACTACCTTGATCTCTAAGATCCCAAGCCATAGAATTTGTGTCCTTCCACCAAGACCTAAGTTTGATGATGGGGTCATGACGAAAGCCCCTGTACCTTTCCTGTCCCTTTTATGAAATGTTAAGAAATGAAAACCTACCTGCCCTTGCCCAAAAGTAGGTAGGTGTCCCATGTAAGGGGCATTTTTATCAAACATTATAAATGAAATGACTTTTGCATATATCATTCCATATTGCATGCCTACATCACTTTTCAATCTTTTTGTCTTAATTATTCTTTTGCCTCTATTTTTATCCGAATCCCTGGGTGTTGTGTGTGTCGTTTGTAATGTTTATTTCTTTACCCTCTCAGGTGTTCGGATGACAGTGACATGGATATGTCTGATAGGTCTTTGAAGATCGATTTCGAACAGTTAATTTGCACTAGTGAAGTTAATCCTGAATAAGATTTCGAAGAAAACTCTATACCACCAGACCTCTTACAATTAGTTGAGCAAGAGGAGAAATAGATTATGCCCTATGAAAACCCAACGGAAGTTATAAATCTGGGTACTCAAGAGGATCGAAAGGAGGTTAAAATTGAAACCTCAATAAAGTTAACGACTGGGACTAAGCTGATAGAATTGCTCTAGGAATATCAAGATGTATTTGCTTGGTCATATCAAGACATGTTAGGACTAGACACTGATATAGTGGTCCATAAGCTTCCCATCAAGCCTAGATACAAATCGACCTGGCAAAAGTTAAGGAGGATGAAGCCGAAAATACTCTTCCAAATTGAAGAAAAAGTCAAAAAGTAGTTTGATGTGGGGTTTATCGAAGTAGCCAAGTATCCAAAATGGTTCCCAATATAGTCCCAATCCCAAAGAAAGATGGTAAAGTATGAATGTACGTTGATTACCGAGATTTGAATCGAGCTAGTCCAAGGATAATTTCTTACTACCCCACATTGACACTTTGGTAGACAACACGGCCAAGAATTCTCTTTTCTCCTTCATGGACGGATTCTCGAGCTATAATCAGATCAATATGGTGCTCGAAGAAATGGAAAAAATAAACTTTCGTAACCATGTAGGGGACGTTTTGCTATAATGTCATGCCTTTCAGACTCAAAAATGCCGGGGCAGCATATCAATAGGCCATGGTAGCCATGTTCCATGACATGATGCATAAAGAAATTGAGGTCTATGTAGACAACATGATTGCCAAGTCAATGAAAGAGGGTGACCATGTCACAGACCTTTAAAAGGTTTTTAAACAGTTATGAAAATTTCAACTAAAATTGAATCTTGCCAAATATACCTTCGTAGTCACTTTGAGTAAGCTTCTAGACTTTACAGTTAGCGAAAATAGGATTAAAGTTAACCTAGACAAAGTCAAAGCCATTCAAGCTATGCCATCACCTTAAACCTAAAAAGAAGTGAAAAGCTTTTTGGGGAGATTGAACTACATTTCTGAGTTCATATCCCAGCTTACTAACAAATGCGACCCCATCTTTTAGTTTATTCGTAAACAAAATCTAGGAAAGTGGAATGAGGCATGTTAAGAAGCCTTTGATAAAGTCAAACATTATCTATTGAGCCTGCCAGTGTTGGGATTGTCGGTGCCCAGTCGACCTTTAATCCTTTACTTGGCAATCTTCAATAAGCGTATGGGTTATGTATTAGGGCAACATGATAATTCAGGAAAAAAGGAACAAGCAATATACTACTTAAGCAAAAAGTTCACAAAATACGAGTACAACTACTCCACAGTTGAGAAGTTGTGTTATGTTTTAGTGTGGACAACCAAAAGACTCAGGTAGTACATGTTGTATCACACCACATGGTTGATTACAAGGCTTGATCCTATCAAGTATCTATGCGAAGCCCTTACACTATCAAGAAGGCTAGCTAGATGGCAAGTCAAACTTTCTTAATATGACACTGCCTATGTTATCTAAAAGGCCATCAAGGATAGTGTGATAACTAACTTTTTGGCAAGTTGAGCTGCAGATGATTATGAACCCTTAAGTTTTAACTTCCCAGATGAAGATCTAATGTGCAATTATGAAGATGAAAATGCCTCTAACCAAGATTGATCCTGGAAGATGTCTTTTGATGGAGCATTAAACGCTTTAGGACATGAAATTGGGGCAATATTGATGTTACCTAAAGAAAGTCATTACCCGTTCACAACAAGGCTAAATTTTGACTGCACAAATAATATCGTAGAATATAAAGCTTGTGTCATGGGGCTTCAAGTAGCCATTGAGAGGGATGTCAAGACATTACAGGTGTTTGATGATTTGGCCCTAATCATCTAACAATTGAAAAGGGAATGGCAAACTCATGATACCAAGCTGATACAGTATGGGAAGCTGATAGCAAAACTTAAGAAAGAATTTGATAATATTAGTTTTTCACACTTATCTCGAGAAAAGAACCAAATAGCCGATGCTTTAGCTACTTTGTCATCCTATTTAAAGTCAACCAAGAATCAAACGTTACTCTCATCTAGATGAGCATTTATACAACTTCGATTCATTATCATAGTGTCAAAAAACAGAATGATGGCCTACTGTGGTACTCTAACATCTTTCATTACATAAGGATCAGCAATATCCCAAACATGCAATCGAGACTGATAAAAAGACTATCAGGAAGCTGGCTATGGGATTTGTTCTTGATGGAAAAATCTTATACAAGAAGAGTCACGATCAAGTATTGTTTAGATGCGTTGACACTTTTGAAGCCAAAAGGATCCTAAAAGAAGTTCATGAAGGGATTTACGGCACATATGCTACTGGACATTGGATGGCTAAGTAAATCAAGAGAACGGGTTATTATTGGTTGACCCTCGAGAGAAACTACATCAATTACACCCAAAAATGCCATAAGTGTCAAACTATGCAGACAAGATCAATGTCCCTCCAACGCCA
>JBBYHM010398261.1:0-13589 GCA_038381775.1 Adansonia rubrostipa | reverse complement strand
ACTTCCCCTTACGAGCCCTTTAAAAAGAACTTTACAAATGATCTTACCAAAATAGCAAGCAACAATAAAGTTATTATTACTTTGATTAATTAGATCAACAAGGAAATGAAATCAACAAGAATTATGAAAGGAAACAAAAATTATAAAGAAATATCAAGGGAAGAGAAATCCATGAAGAGGAACAAAGAGTTCATTGTATGATATGAATATAAAGATCCAATAACAATCCTTTTTTTTAAGATGGAAAAAGGGATATAACACTAGAACACACTCTCTTTTTTTTTTGCTTTTATTTTGCTTTTTTTGTTGTTTTCTTGTTTTTTTGCTTTCTTTTTTTTGGATGGTGGAAGCACGAACTATAATCGAAAAAAATAATGAAATTATGAAGTTAAAAGATCATTACACCTGACTTTCAAGAACCAAAGCTCTGATGCCAAATAATGCGAACCTTAGGATGAAAACACAAACTAAAACCTGATTGGATGGAATTAGAACTTGACCTCAATCAAACCTGCTGATTAGAACCAAAGTTATAACAATTTTGATCGCCATAAGTTACCCTGATAAGATCAAATTGAGTTCTTCTTTGAAAAATAAAGAAGAAGTTCTAACAAAGTGAAGAAACTCTCAAGTATTTTTTTTCTATTCAAATCTGCTGAATTACATGAATAGGACTCCCTTATATAGGCCAAAAATCTGTAGAGCCCTAACTGATAGGAAATCCTAATCAATAAGGAAAAGTTTATTCCTAATCCTAATCTGATTAGGATTTATCTAAATAACTTAAAATCCTAAACACAATCCTAATCAATGAAGATAAAGTTGACTCCTTATCATAATATAATTAGGAATTATCTAAATAAATTAAAAAAAATGAAAACTAAAAAAAAATCAAAAAATCTGAAATCCTAATCTATAGGCCCATGAATACATGTGAATTGGGCTCCATTCATCTTGGACATGTGAATTGGGCTCCAAGCTTTATTCATCTTTTTTCTTTAACCTCAACACAATGTTAGCAATGCATCTGATTCATTTTGAACAGCCTCCTTTGCTTGCATTTCCATGATTAGTCCTTGCAAAGCTTGCTCTATGCCTTTAGTCTTTACCCTACTCATTGGACCTCCAATTCCTTGCAAAGGATCATAAGGATGGTTGGAAATAGGTGTTTGTGCAAGAAAACTTTTTTTCCACCATTTTCCTTACAATCAAAGTTCATCCATGAAATGAAACAAACTTGGATACTCGTAATAATCCCCATTCATTGGGATACTGGCACAACAGTCATTCTCTCCTCATTGGCATAGACGACATTGATGCTTTGGATTTGCAAGGAAAGCTTTTCTTTCCACCATTTTCCTTATAATCAAAGTTCATCCATGAAATGAGAGAAACTTGGATACTCGTAATAATCTCCGTTCTTGTTGCTATGGGCACTACAATCATGTTCTCCACATTGTAATACAGTATATTGATGCTTTGGACTTGCAACAAAAGCTTTTCTTTCCACCATTTTCCTTGTAATTAAAGTTCATCTGTGAAATAAGACAAACTTGGGTACTCATAATAATCTCCATTCTTTTTGTTATGGATGCTATAATCATGTTCTTCTCTTTAGGATACATGATATTGACGCTTTAGATTTGCAAGAAAACTTTTTCTTTCCACCATTTTCCTTAAAATCAAAGTTCATCCATGAAATGAGACAAACTTGGATATGCATAGTAATCCTCATTGTTTTGGTTATTGGCACAATAGTCATGTTCTCCATATTGGGATACACGATATTGATGCTTTGGATTTACAAGAAAATATTTTCTTTCCTGCATCTTTCTTGTAATCAAAGTTCATCCATGAATTGAGGCAAACTTGGATACTCATAATAATCACCATTCTTTTTGTTATGGGTGCCACAATCATGTTCTTCTCTTTGGGATATGTGATATTGGCACTTTGGATTTGTGAGAGAACTTTTTCTTTCCACTATTTTCCTTATAGTCAAAGTTGATCCATGAAATGAGGCAAACTTGGATACTTGAAATAATCTCCATTCCTTTTGTTATGGGCACTACAATCATGTTCTTCTCATTAGGATACATGATATTGATGCTTTGGATTTGCAAGAAAACCTTTTCTTTCTGCCATTTTTCTTATAATCAAAGTTCATCTGTGAAATGAGACAAAATGGGATACGCATAGCAATCTCCATTCTTTTTGTTATTGGCCCAACAATCATGTTCTCCAAATTGGGATACACGATATTGATGCTTTGGACATGCATGAAAAACTTTTCTTTCTACCATTTTCCTTGTAATCAAAGTTCATCCATGAGATTAGACAAACTTGGTTGCTCATAATAATCTCCATTCTTTCTGTTATTGGCACTACAATCATGTTCTCCACATTGTGATACATGATCATGATGCTTTGGAATTGCAAGAAATGCTTTTCTTTCCATCATTTTCCCTGTAATCAAAGTTCATCGATGAGATGAGACAAACATGGATGCTGTAATAATCTCCGTTCTTTTTGTTATTGGCACTACAATCATGTTCTTCACATTGTGATGCACGCTCTTGATGCTTTGGATTTGCATGAAAAGCTTTTCTTTCCACCATTTTCCTTATAATCAAAGTTTATCCAAAAAATAAGACAAACTTGGATACTCATGATAATCTCCATACTTCTTGTTATGTAGTACTACAATCATATTCTCCTCATTGGGATACATGATATTAATGCTTTGGATTTGCAAGAAAACTTTTCTTTGCACCATTTTCCTTATAATCAAAGTTCATCCATGAAATAAGACAAACTTGGATACTCATTGTAATCTCCATTCAATAGGATACTGGCACAACAGTCATTTTCTCCATATTGGCATAGACGATATTGATGCTTTGGATTTGCAAGGAAAGCTTTTCTTTCCACCATTTTCCTTATAATCAAAGTTCATCCATGAAATGAGAGAAACTTGGATACTTGTAGTAATCTCCATTCATTTTGTTATGGGCACAACAATCATGTTCTTCTCATTAAGATACATGAAATTGATGCTTTTGATTTGCAAGAAAAAATTTTTCTTTCCACCATTTTCCGTATAATCAAAGTTCATCTGTGAAATGGGATAAACTTTGATATGCATAATAATCTCCATTCTTTTTGTTATTGGCCCAACAATTAGTTCTCCGCATTGGGATACACAATATTGATGTTTTGGATTTGCAAGAAAAGCTTTTCTTTCCACCATTTTCCTTGTAATCAAAGTTCATCCACAAGATGAAACAAACTTGGATGCCCGTAAGTAATCTCCATTCTTTTTGTTATTGGCACTACAATCATATTCTCCACATTGTGATACACGATCTTGATGCTTTGGACTTGCAAGAAAAGCTTTTGTTTCCACCATTTTCCTTATAATCAATGTTCATCCATGAAATGAGACAAACTTAGGTACTCGTAATAATCTCCATTCTTTTTGTTATATGTACTACAATCATATTCTCGTCATTGAAGTACACGATATTGATGCTTTGGATTTGCAAGAAAACTTTTTCTTTCCACCATTTTCTTTATTGTCAAAGTTCATCCATGCAATGAGACAAACTTCGATACTCGTAATAATGTCCCTTCACTTTGTTATTGGCACAACAGTCATGTTCTCCACATTGGGATGCATGATAATGATGCTTTGGATTTGCAAGGAAAGTCTTTCCTTCCATCATTTTCCTTGTAACCAAAGTTCATCTGTGAAATGAGACAAACTTGGATACTCCTAATAATCTCTATTCTTTTTGTTATTGGCACTAAAATCATGTTCTCCATATTGTGATACACGATCTTGATGCTTTGGACTTGCAAGGAAAGCTTTTCTTTTTACCATTTTCTTTATAATCAATGTTCATCCGTGAAATGAGACAAACTTAGGTACTCGTAATAGTCTCCATTCTTTTTATTATGGGCCCTACAATCATGTTCTCATTGGGATACATGATATTGATGCTTTGGATTTGGAAGAAAACTTTTTCTTTCCATCATTTTCCTTATAATCAAAGTTCATCCGAGAAATGAGACAAACTTAGATATGCAGAATAATATCCATTCTTTTTGTTATTGGCCCAACATCATGTTCTTTATATTGGGATACACAATATCGATGCTTTGGATTTGCAAGAAAACTTTTTCATTTCATCATTTTCATTATAATCAAAGTTCATCCATGAAATGAGACAAACTTGGATACTCGTAATAATGTCCGTTCTTTTAGTTTTGGGTACTACGATCATGTTCTCCTAATTGGGATACACGATATTAATGCTTTGCATTTGCAAGAATAGCTTTTCTTTCCACCATTTTCCTTACAATCAAAGTTCATCCATGAAATGAGACAAACTTGGAAACGCGTAATAATCTCCATTCTTTTTGTTATTGGCCCAACAATCATATTCTCCATGTTGGGATACACGATATTGAGGCTTTAGATTTGTAAGAAAAGCTTTTCTTTCCACCATTTTCCTTGTAATCAAAGTTTATCCCTGAGATGAGACAAACTTGGATGCCTGTACTAATCTCTATTCTTTTTGTTATTGGCACTACAATCATGTTCTCCACTTTGCGATGCACAATCTTCATGCTTTGGATTTGCAAGAAAAGCTTTTCTTTCCACCATTTTCCTTATAATCAAAGTTCATCCATGAAATGAGACAAACTTGGATGCATGTAATAATCTCCAATCTTTTTGTTATGGGTGCTACAATCATATTTTTCTCATTGGGATGCACGATGCTGATGCTTTAGATTTGCAAGAAAACTTTCTCTTTTTGCCATTTTCCTTATAATCAAAGTTCATCCATGAAATGAGACAAACTTGGATACGCATAATAATCTCTATTCTTTTGGTTATTTTCACAACAGTCATGATCTCCACATTGGGATACATGATATTGATGCTTTGGATTTGCAAGAAAGGCTTTTCTTTCCACCATTTTCCTTGTAATCATTGTTCATCCATGAAATGAGACAAACTTAGAGACTCATAACAATCTTTATTCTTTTTGCTATTGGTGCTACAATCATGTTCTTCTCATTGTGATACATGGTATTGATGCTTTGGATTTGCAAGAAAACGTTTTCTTTCCACGATTTTCCTTATAATTAAAGTTCATCTAGGAATTGAGACAAACTTGGATACGCATAATAATCTCCATTCTTTTTGTTATTGGCCCAACAATCATGTTCTCCACATTGGGATACTTGATATTGATGCTTTGGGTTTGCAAGAAAAGCTTTTCTTTACACCATTTTCCTTGTCATTAAGTTCATTCAAGAAATGAGAGAAGCTTGGATGCCCATAATATTCTCCATTCTTTTAGTTTTTGGCACAACAGTCACGTTCTGCACATTGGGATACATGGTATTGATGCTTTGGATTTGCAAGAAAAGCTTTTCTTTCCACTATTTTCCTTGTAATCAAAGTTCATCCGTGAGATGGGACAAACTTGGATGCCCATAATAATCTCCATTCTTTTTGTTATTGGCACTACAATCATGTTCTCTATATTAGGATACACAATATTGATGCTTTGGATTTGCAAGAAAAGCTTATCTTTCAACCATTTTTCTTGTAATTGATGTTCATCTATGAAATGCAACAAACTTGGATACTTATAATAATCACCATTCTTTTTGTTATGGGTGCTACAATCATGTTCTTCTGATTGTGATACATGATATTGATGCTTTGGATTTGCAAGAAAAACCATTTTCTTTCCACGATTTTCCTTATAATTAAAGTTCATCCGTGAATTGAGACAAACTTGGATACGCATAATAATCTCCATTCTTTTTATTATTGGCCTAACAATCATGTTCTCCACTTTGGGATACACGATATTGATGCTTTGGGTTTGCAAGAAAAGCTTTTCTTTCCACCATTTTCCTTGTCATTAAATTCATCCGAGAAATGAGACAAGCTTGGAGATGCCCATAATAATCTCCATTCTTTTGGTTATTGGCACAACAGTCATGTTCTCCATATTGGGATAAACGGTATTGATGCTTTGGATTGGCAAGAAAAGCTTTTCTCTCCACCATTTTCCTTGTAATGAAAGTTCGTCCGTGAGATGGGACAAACTTGGATGCCCGTAATAATCTCCATTCTTTTGTTATTGGCATTACAATCATGTTCTCCACATTATGATAAATGACCTAGATGCTCTGGTTTTGTAAGAAAAGCTTTTCTTTCCACCATATTCCTTATAATCAAAGTTCATCCATAAAATAAGATAAACTTGGATGCTCGTAATAATCTCCATTCTTTTTGTTATGGGCACTGCAGTCATGTTCCCCTCATAGGGATACATGATATTGATGCTTTGGATTTGCAGGAAAAGCTTTTCTTTCCACCATTTTCCTTATAATCAAAGTTCATGCATGAAATGAGACAAACTTGGATGCTCGTAATGATCTCCATTGTTTTTGTTATGGGCACTACAGTCATTCTCCTCATTGGGATACATGATATTGATGCTTTGGATTTGCAAGAAAAACTTTTCTTTCCACCATTTTTCTTATAGTCAAAGTTCATTCGTGAGATGAGACCAACTTGGATGCCCATAGTAGTCTCCATTCTTTTTGTTATTGGCACTACAATCATGTTCTCTACATTGTGATACACGATCTTGATGCTTTGGATTTGCAAGAAAGCTTTTCTTTCTGCCATTTTCCTTATAATCAAAGTTCATTCATGAAATGAGACAAACTTTAATACTCGTAATAATCTCCATTCATTTGGTTATCAGCATAAGAATAATGTTCTACACATTGAGATACACGATGATGCTTTGGATTTGCAAGGAATGCTTTTCTTTCCACCATTTTCCATGTAATTAAAGTTCATCCATGAAATGAGACAAACTTGGATACTCATAATAATCTCCATTCTTTTTGTTATGGGCCCTACAATCATGTTCTTCCCATTTGGATACATGATATTAATGCTTTGGATTTGAAAGACAACTTTTTCTTTCCACCATTTTCCCTGTAATCAAAGTTCATCCTTAAGATGGGACAAACTTGGATGCCTATAATAATCTCCAGTCTTTTTGTTATTGGTGCAACAATCATGTTCTCCACATTGTGATACACGATCTTGATGCTTTGAAATAAGATAAACTTAGATACATGTAATAATATCCATTATTTTTGTTATTGGCACTACAATCATGGTCTTCTCATTGGGATACACAATATTGATGCTTTGGATTTCAAAAAAAAACTTTTCTTTCCACCATCTTCCATATTATCAAAGTTCATTTGTGAAATGTGACAACCATGGATACTCGTAATATTCTTCATTTTTCTTGTTATTGGCACTACAATCATGTTCTCCACATTGGGGTACATGATATTGATGCTTTAGATTTGCAAGAAAAGCTATTCTTTTCACCATTTTCCTTGCAATCAAAGTTCATCAACGAAATGAGACAAACATGGATACTCAAAATAATCTCCATTCTTTTCATTATTGTTGCTACAATCATGTTCTCCACATTATGATACATGACCTAGCTGCTCTAGATTTGAAAGAAAAGCTTTTCTTTCCACCATTTTCCTTATAATCAAAGTTCATTCATGAAATGAGACAAACTTGGATGCTCGTAATAATCTCTATTTTTTTTGTTATGGGCACTACAGTCATGTTCCCCAAATAGGGATACATGATATTGATGCTTTGGATTTGCAAGAAAAAGCTTTTCTTTCCACCATTTTTCTTATAATCAAAGTTCATGCGTGAAATGAGACAAACTTGGATACTCATAATGATCACCATTATTTTTGTTATGGGCACTATAGTCATGTTCTCCACATTGGGGTACATGATATTGATGCTTTGGATTTGTAAGAAAAGCTTTTCTTTTCACCATTTGCCTTACGATCAAATTTCATCCATGAAATAGGGCAAGCTTGGATACTCATAATAATCTCCATTCTTTATATTACTAACACTACAATCATGTTCTCCATATTAGGACACATGATATTGATGCTTTGGATTTGCAAGTAAAGGTTTTCATTCCACCATTTTCCTTGTAATCCAAGTTCATTTATGAAATGAGACAAACATGGATACTTATAATAATCTCCATTCTTTTTGTTACTAGCACTGCAATCACGTTCTCTACATTGTGATACATGACTTGATGCTTTGGATTTGTATGAAAAGCTTTTCTTTCCACCATTTTCCTTATAATTAATGTTCATCCGTGAAATAAGACAAACTTTGATGCTAGGAATAATCTCCATTCTTTTTGTTATGGGCACTACAGTCATGTTCTACTCATAGGGATGCATGATATTGATGCTTTGGATTTGCAAGACAAGCTTTTCTTTCCACCATTTTCCTTATAATCAAAGTTCATCCGAGAAGTGAGACAAACTTGGATACTCATAACAATCTCCATTGTTTTTGTTATGGGCAGTACAACCATGTTCTCCTCATTGGGACACGCGATATTGATGCTTTGGATTTGCAAGAAAAGTTTTCTTTCTGCTATTCTCCTTATGATCAAAGTTCATCTGTGAAATGGGGCAAACATGGATGCTCCTAATAATCTCCATTCTTTATGATATTGACACTACAACCATGTTCTCGACATTAGGATACAATATTGATGCTTTGGATTTGCAAGAAAAGCTTTTCCTTCGACCATTTTCCTTGTAATTAATGTTCATCCATCAAATGAGACAAACTTGGATACTTGTAATAATCATACTTGTAATAATCTCCATTCTTTTTGTTATTGGCAATACAATCATGTTCTTCATATTGTGATACATGATCTTGATGCTTTGGAATTGCTAGAAAAACTTTTCTTTCCACCATTTTCCCTATTATCAAAGTTCTTCTGTGAAATGAGACAAACTTGGATACTTGTAATAATCTCCACTCCTTTTGTTATTGGCACTACAATCATGTCCCTACATTGGGATACGCGATCTTGATGGTTTGGATTTGCAACAAAAGCTTTGCTTTCCACCATTTTCCTTGTAATTAATATTCACCGTGAAATAAGACAAGCTTGGATAATTGTAATAATCTCCATTCTTTTTGTTATTGGCACAACAATCGTGTTCCCCACATTGGGATACATGATATTGATGTTTTGGATTTGCAAGAAAAGTTTTTCCTTCCACCATTTTCCTTGTAATCAAAGTTGGATACTCATAATAATCTCTATTCCTTTTGTTGCTGGCACTACAATTACATTCTCCTCATTGGGATACATGTTATTGATGCTTTGGATTTGCAAGAAAAGATTTTATTTCTACCATTTCCCTTATAATCAAAGTTCATCCATGAAATGGGACAAACTTGGATACACATAATAATCTCCATTCTTTTTGTTATTGGCACTACAATCATGTTCTCCATATTTGGATACACGATATTCATGTTTTGGATTTGCAGGGAAAGCTTTTCTTTCCACCATTTTCGTTATAATCAAAGTTCATCCGTGAAATGAGGCAAACTTGGATACTTGTAACAATCTCCACTGTTTTTATTATGGGCACTACAGTCATGTTCTCCTCACTGGGACCCATGATATTGATGCTTTGGATTTGCAAGAAAAGCTTTTCTTTCTGCCATTTTTCGTATAGTTAAACTTCATCCATGAAATGGGGCAAACTTGGATACTCATAATAATCTGCATTCTTTTTGTTACTGACACTACAATCATGTTCTACACATTAGGATACACGATATTGACGCTTTGGATTTGCATGTAAAGCTTTTCTTCCCTCCATTTGCCTTGTAATCAAAGTTCTTATGTGAAATGAGACAAACATGGATATTCGTAATAATCTCCATTCTTTTTGTTACTGGCACTACAATCATGTTCTCCATATTGTGATACAAGACCTTGATGCTTTGGATTTATACGAAAAGCTTTCCTTTTCACCATTTTCCCTATAATTAATGTTCATCCACGAAATGAGACGAACTTGGATGCTCGTAATAATCTCCATTCTTTTTGTTATGGGCACTACAGTCATGTTCTACTCATAGGGATGCATGACATTGATGCTTTGAATTTGCAAGAAAAGCTTTTCATTCCACCATTTTCCTTATAATCAAACTTCATCTGGGAAATGAGACAGACTTGGATACTCATAATAATCTCCATTGTTTTTGCTATGGGCACTACAGTCATGTTCTCCTCATTGGAACACACGATATTGATGCTTTGGATTTGCAAGAAAAGCTTTTCTTTCCGCCATTCTTCTTATTATCAAAGTTCATCCTTGAAATGGGGCAAACTTGGACACTCATAATAATCTCCATTTTTTATGTTATTGACATTACAATCATGTTCTCCACATCTCGATACATGATATTGATGCTTTGGATTTAATGGAAAAGCTTTTCTTTCTACCATTTTCCTTGTAATTAATGCTTATCTATGAAATGAGACAAACTTGGATACTTGTAATAATCTCCATTCTTTTTGTTATTCGTGCTGCAATCATGTTCTCCACATTATGATACATGATTTCGAAGCTTTGGATTTGCAAGAAAAGCTTTTCTTTCTGTCATTTTCCTTCGTTTTCAAAGTTCATCCTTGAAATGAGACAAACTTGGATACTTGTAATAATCTCCATTCCTTTTTGTTATTGGCACTGCAATCATGTTCCCTACATTTGGATACGTGATCTTGATGCTTAGGATTTGTAGCCAAAGCTTTGCTTTCCACCATTTTCCTTGTAATTAATGTTCACTGTGAAATAAGACAAAGTTGGATAATCATAATAATCTCCATTCTTTTTATTATTGGCATAACAATCATGTTCTTCGCATTGGCATACACGATATTGATGCTTTGGATTTGCAAGAAAAGTTTTTCCTTCCACCACTTTCCTTGTAATCAAAGTTCATTTGTGAAATGAGACAAACTTGGATACTCGCAATAATCTCCATTCTTTTTATTGTTGGCACTACAATCTTGTTCTCCTCATTGGGATACATCATATTAATGCTTTAGATTTGCAAGAAAAGCTTTTATTTCCACCATTTTCCTTATAATCAAAGTTCATCCGTGAAAGGAAAGAAACTTGGACACTCATAGTAATCTCCATTCTTTTTGTTATTGGCAGAACAATCATGTTCTCCACATTATAATACACGATCTTGATGCTTTGGATTTGTAGGTAAAGCTTTTCTTTCCACCATTTTCCTTCTAATCAATATTTATTCGTGAAA
The DNA here is from genome assembly GCA_038381775.1 of Adansonia rubrostipa. NCBI lineage: Eukaryota > Viridiplantae > Streptophyta > Magnoliopsida > Malvales > Malvaceae > Adansonia > Adansonia rubrostipa. Next base: position 2,329 of record JBBYHM010398261.1, on the reverse strand, counting down.
TGAGACAAACTTGGATACTCGTAATAGTCTTCATTCTTTTTGCTGTTGGCACTACAATTATGTTCTCCTCATTGGGATACATGATAGTAATGCTTTCGATTTACAAGAAAAGCTTTTCTTTCCACCATTTTCCTTATAATCAAAGTTCATCTGTGAAATAAGATAAACTTGGATATAATAATCTCTATTCTTTTTGTTATGGGCACTATAATCGTGTTCTCATCATTGGGATACACGATATTGATGCTTTGGATTTGCAAGAAAAGCTTTTCTTTCCACCATTTTCCTTGTACTAAAAGTTTATTCGTGAAATAGGGCAAACATGCATACTCATAATAATCTCCATTCTTTTTGTTATTAGAACTACATTCATGGTCCCCACATTAGGATACACGATATTGATGCTTCGGAGTTTCAAGAAAAGTTTTTCTTTTGACCATTTTCCTTGTAATTAATGTTCATCCATGAAATGAGATAAACTTGGATACTTATAATAATCTTCATCCGTGAAATGAGACAAACTTGGAAACTCATAATAATCTCCACTCTTTTTGTTTTGGCACTACAATCATGTTCCCCACATAGGGATACGTGATCTTGATGCTTTGGATTTGCAACAAAAGCTTTGGTTTCCATAATTTTCCTTGTAATTAATATTCTCTGTGGAATGAGACAAACTTGGATAATTGTAATAATCTCCATTCTTTTTGTTATTGTCACAACAATCATGTTTTCCACATTGGGATACACGATATTGACGCTTTGGATTTACAAGAACAGCTTTTCTTTCTACCATTTTCTTGTAATGAAAGTTCATCCGTGAAAGGGGATAAACTTGGAGACTTATAATAATCCCTATTCTTTTTGTTATTGGCACTACAATCATGTTAAAATTGGAGAAACAAATGTAGTTGCAGATGCCTTGGGTAGGTGAATCTTGATTTTAACCATAATGAGTTCACAAGTTATTGGATTTGAGGAGTTAAAAAACTAATATGAAACATATTCCTATTTTAGTCAGGTGGTGAAAGATTTACGAGGACTAGAAGCTATAGATAAGCAGCCATACAGATTTCATAAAGGATATCTATTCAAGGGTAATCAACTATGTGTTCCCGAGGGATCATTCCGAGAACAAATCATAAGAGAGCTTCATGGGAATGGATTGAGTGGACATTTTGGCCAAGACAAAACAATGGCTTTGGTCACGGATCACTATTTTTGGCCTCATATGTTCAAGGATGTGAGTAGGTTTGTAGGGTGATGTGCTGTTTATCAATTTGGTAAGGGAAGTTCTCAAAATACAGGACTGTATACTCCATTACCAGAACCAAATTCACCTTGGATTCATTTGAGTATGGATTTTGTGTTAGGTTTACCAAAGACTTCAAAAGGGCATGACTCTATCTTTTTAGTCATAAAGAGATTCTCTAAGATGGCTTATTTTGTTCCCTATTCTAAAACAGCAGATGCCTCTCACATTGCTGATTTATTTTTCAAGTAGTACATTTGCATGGAGTTCCAATGTCTATTATTTCTGATAGAGATGTTAAGTTTTTGTGGCATTTTTGGAGGACTTTGTGGCATAAAATGCGGATAGATTTGAAGTATTCTAGCACATGTCATCCTCAAACAGATGGCCAGACTGAAGCTATTAATCCTAGTTTAGGAAACTTGCTAAGATTTTTGGTTAGAAATCATGTGAAGGGTTGGGATTTAATTATTCTACAAGTTGAGTTTGCTTACAACAACTCAGTTAATCGAACTATTAAGAAGACACCTTTTAAGGTTGCTTATGGCCTTAAACCCCAAATGTGCTTGATTTGGTGCCTTTACCTCGAGAAGCTAGGGCCAGTGATGATAGGGAAGCTTTTGCTGAACGTATTCGCAGCATTCATAAGGAAGTTCGAGATGTGTTGAAAGCTAGCAATGTAGTACATGCTAATGCAGCTAACTAACATAGGTGTTTTAAGGAATTCAAAGAAGGAGATTTGTTATTGGTCTATTTGAGGAAAGAAAGGTTTCCTAAATGTGCCTATCATAAGTTGAAGTCTAAGAAATTTGGGCCATGTAAAGCATTTAAAAAGTTAGGTTTGAATGCCTATTTATTAGACTTGCCTATTGACTTGCAGATCAGTCCTATTTTTAATGTTTGAGATTTGCTTGAATTTGAAGGATTTAACGAGAAAGATCCAAGTACAGTTGCTGAACAAGTTGGCCAGCTTCCTACCAAGAAAGACGATGTCATCCAAAAAGTTCTCGATGTCAAGGAAGTGACATCTAGGAGGGGAAATATTTATCGAAGGTTCTTAATTAAATGGCTGGGAAA
>JBBYHM010398180.1:0-13596 GCA_038381775.1 Adansonia rubrostipa | reverse complement strand
ATTCAGTTTAACTACTCTAGTGATAAGAGTTAAACTCTACTTCAGTAACTAATTAGAATACAGATTCCTTGATAGTAAGATACAACTCTAATTAATCTTCTAGTATAGGTCCCTAGTCTAGTCTATGTAAATTGCCTGTGCACTATTATAAGGTAATTATTAAGAAAAGGATATAGGCTAGAAGGCTTATATGTGTTCATCTTTGTATATTTGGAGTGAGTCTGGGTTCTTGATCAACAATGGCTAGAGGTACGTTTTATTTAAATTATTACATTCTATACTCTAAACCCGTTTGTCTATATCTGAATCCATTAATTATATCTCAAGATGTCTAAGTTAATATGGACGTGTAATTGAATCAAGTTGAATTTAGCTAGTAAGGCATTTAAATTCAAGTTCAACTTAAAACTTGTATATTGAAACTTCATTTGAACTCGATTAAATTTTAATACAAGACTAGATTTTATCACACCAATTATGTAAGTGAAAGAAAAAAGAAGTTATTTAGAGTAACTAGTGTCTTTTTTATGTGTAAATATTTTTAAAAATAAAATTAATTAAGAATATTTAAATTTATGCCAAATGACATATTTATCCATTATTTTATCAGTTTTTTATAATTTAATTTAAATTTTCATATGATTTCACCAACTAAGTTGGTGTTATTTAATTCAACACCAAACTCAATCAGACTCTTTAGTAATAGTACTAGTCATTATATCACATACATTGCATGTCATTTTTAATTATTTTTAAGAATTTAATTTATTTTCAACGTATAAAGTTTCAATCTAAAGCTCAACACCACTTTTAAAGCTAGGATGAAAAATAAAAAATGACATAAGTTGTACTAAGAATGACAATTTCAATTTTTCAAGACATTAATGAAGTTTTTATATATGTAGATTAAAACTATAGTAGAGTTATAAGCTGATTATGAAAGATAATAAATACTTTGAAAAAATCCATCATTCATTACAAATGTCCAATAACTTTTTAATAAAAGATGCAAGCTCATTTTAAACTAAAGTACAATACATTACAATATGTTAAATAAAAAAATCACCATATCTTTTTGTATAAAAAATAAAAATACTAATTAAAAAGAAATATTATGAGAATATAAATTAAAATTTTTTTATAAAACCTTAAAAAATAAGAAAAAATCATAAAATCATTTTGAGTAATTTGATCAAAACTATGATATAAGTAAGCAGAAAACTATTACCTTGCCAATAAAAAAAAAATAATTAACCATTGCCAACAATCAAAGCTCTTGAACTTTTTCCAAGTTTATTTAAAAAGTAGATTAAAATAAAAAATTGTCATGATATTTAGAATAACATGACATTTAGTTACTTACTAAACCCTAACTTTACAATTATTATTTAATAAACTAATTCAATGTAAATTTTAACTATTTTTATTTATTATCAAATAAATTCATTTAACTAAAGTATTTCAATAGAATTAGAATTTTTACTTATAAATGTAATAAATTTTATAATAAGAAAATTCATTAACCAAAGTCTTTCAATAAAATAAAAATTTTCATTTATAAATGTCATAAATATTATTAGCACTAAAAAATTTTAAAGTGGTGAATTTAGTAATATAAATTGACATTTTAGTCGGTTAAAAAATTCTTTATATTCGTACTTTTATATATAATGGATTATAGATTAATAGTATAGATTCTATTTTTTCAATTAATTTTGGAACTCAAGTTTTAGATTTACAATTTTTTTAAAAAAATATTTTAAATTTATCAATGTTCACCAATCATAATTATTGGAATATGGTGGAAAAATGGTAAATGCCCACGTTGAAATTCATGTACCTATAAACATTCATATGAAAAAAAAAATCAAGTTATATTTTATTGAGATTTTAATGATAATTGAAAATAAATGAATTTAAAATTTGAATTTTAAAAGTTGTGTATTAATAAATATTAGTACACTACAAGCATACTCGTGCTACAGTACGGAGTAATTTTTTTTCACTTTGTTATCGAATTAAAATGTTTGAAAAGATATTAAAAGATTAATTTTTGTGACCATATGGAAAAAAAAAACCTTCCTAAAAGAACATTGTAAAATAAACAATAGCATTTAAAGGAAAGTAAGGAATTAAAACTCAAAAATAAATTTAAACAAACTTCCACTAAGCATTAAGGACATAAAGTGTAACTGATAATAATTTGAAAAGCTTTAAATCAGAATTTGAACAAAACCACAAAAGAATATGGGCATATTAAAAGATAAAACAATGTGTATTCAATGTGAGCCAACGCATAAGCTACAAAAATGATCAAGGATTGGCAATCCTTCAAAGAAAATTAGAAAAAACTATCATCAACTTCATGCAAAGAGTGAAAAAAAGAGAATTTTCCTATGAAAGAACTTAAATCTAACAAAATATAAGAAAATAAAAGAATAAAATAAACAATGCACCCAATAACAATATCCTCGTACATACAAAAATGCATTTAAATTTGTAAAAAAGACAAACCCATAAATAAGACAATAAGACAACAATATTTGCATTTAAGGATGGTGTAAACCATTAAAACCTAATAACAAATTTAAGCAAAATCATGAAGTAAAGAGAGAACATAGATAAAATCATAATAAAATGAAGGAACAAAATCAATGGTGTTTTGCCAACATCTTTTTGACCTAATGGCTAAGAATACGTTAGAGAGGCATGTTGAGTTTGGATTCGAGTCCAAGCATTCCCTTCCCTTTCCTTATTTTGTCTTTACAATGTTGTTACTGAAAGAGAAATCCTAGACTTATGCTAATCGATATAAAAATAAACATTTAATTATAATTAAACATATGCAGTAGAAAGTAAACAAAAAAATCCAAATTTCATCAAGATCTTAGGAAAAGATGTATATGTGATTGGACTGCAATTTAAACATAGATCTAATAAAAATCATACCTGCTTAGAGACTCATAACTCTAAGTGTGCCAATCTTTGCATGAACACACAAGGGGTTGATTATTACAATCTCTTCTTAAAGCCAAAAGCAGTCCAAGTGTTCTCTTTTAATGATGATCCATAAAGATACCTATTGGAGCCTTCATGAGGTCTGGTGGTTTTTTGATGTTAACTAGAAGGCTTCTTAAGCCTTAACCAAAAGATATATAGCTAACAGGTTTAGGTTTAAAGTGATACAGGAATTTTTCCTAAACCTATTGCATCAAGAGAAATAAGAAAATGGCTTTGTAAGGAAGTAGCTGTTTTGCGTAGATCACATAAACGAATCCAAAAATCCTAATTTTTTATTCTAGTTCACTCCTTTAGGATAAAACTGATTTTTTATCTTTCTTTATGATCAAAAATATTTTTTGACCACCTAGAATATTGTCGCAACATAGCTCGAATATGAATCTTGACCATGCCAGACTTAAATGGCCATTGTTTCTATATTTATTGGTATATCACTATTTTATATTTTCTTATTTCTATAGGCCATGTCATTATCAAAATTTTCTTATTTTTTGGGGACTGGGCGATCAAGGCAAATCACTTACTCGACTTAACCTTAAATAGTCATTACGAAATGACTATTTAGTTAGAGTCACCACCAATCTATTTGGACTAGCTGAGATTGGTCCCCTATTGAAGTTTGTATTTTGAGGGTTAAAAAATCCTAGAATATCAATTTTGAGGATCGTGATTGCATTAGAGATCATATAAAAGGGTCCGAGAATGGTTACAATCACAATGAAGGATCGACCCTCTTGTGATGCTCGAAAATTGATACGTTATTAATTACATGTTAACTTAACTTTTAAATTTTTTATCCAATTTTAATATATGTTATTTAATTATAAATTCCTAAAGTAATATTTTATGACACAAATTTATTTTTTCATGTCAAAAAAATCAGGTTTTTAAAATTTTAAAAATTAAAATATCTTACGCACTCTACTTGAAGACTAGTGGAAACACAAAAGCTTTTTATCATTCTCTTTTGTACCCCAACTAGAGGAACACAAAATATTTTAGAATTCAAAATATCTTTCGCCCCCGCTATAGGGATGGAGGAACGAGAAAAGTTCTATTTTTATGAAATTTACAAAAATCTTGATTTTTACTTTGAAAAAGATATCTCGTTATTAAAATAATTCATAAAACCCCTCTCATATTTTGGGACAAACTCCATGTATTATTTTAACTTGGAAGCATTGCCTTAATTTTCTAAAAAGAAAATTTTATATTTTATAAAAAATATTTATAGAACATCCTAAGAGTCGAAACAATCTAAAATGATGAACCTTTTCCTAATGTGCGTGAAAGTATCCTAGTAATCACATATGACTAGTTTCTAATACAAAATTACTAAAATGCCCTTAGGTTATACTTTTGACATGAAAGTATCCTATCAACCCTAAAGGACACGAAAAGGATTATAAAAAGGTGAACCTATCCTAAATGTACATTTTTAGCGTAAAATCATCCTGATAACTATGCAGGACTCGATTCTAGAAAAATTACCAAAATGCTTTTAAGGTGTACCTTCAATGTGAAAGTATCCCTACGACCCTAAAGGACATGAAAGGATTATAAAAAGGTGAACCTATCCTAAATATATATCTTTGGCATAAAAGTATCCTGATAACTACTTAGGGCTCGACTTGAGGGAAGTTACCAAAATAACCTTTAGGTGTACCTTCAACGTGAAAATATCTTAGTAACCCTAAAAGACATGAAAATAATTATAAAAAGGTGAACGTATCCTAAATGTATATCTTTGGCATAAAAGCATCTCGATTACTACCAAAACTTAGCTTCAGGGAAATTATTAAAATGCTTCTAAGGTATACCTTTAACGTGAACATATCTCAGTAACCCTAAAAGACTTAAAAATGATCATAGAAAGGTGAACCTATCCTAAATAAACATTATTGGCATAAAAGCATCCCAATGAGTACCTAGGACTCGATTCTAAAGAAATTATCAAAATGTCCCTAGGGTGCAACTGTAACGTGAAAGTATCCTACCAACCTAAAGCACATGAAATAACAAGTGATGATGATTTTTACTCTAAATGGGTAATTTAGATGACAAAAACGACTTAAAGTACAAATATTGCTAATGGGTCCCTAAATTTTTCAAGATTAAATATTAGTCCTAAATTGACTAAAAATGCTAAAATTATTTTTTTGGCCCAAAATGCCTTAAATGGGTGATTTAGATTTTAAAGTAACCTAAAATGCAAAAATGCATTAAGTCCCTAAATTTTCAAAAATTACATTTTGTATCCTAATGGAGAACCGAAAGAATACAAAAGCTTTTAATATTTTTAGCACCCCACTGGAGGACCAATGGAATGCTAAAAATATTTCAAATAATCTAAGTAGATGATTTCATGCTAGAGATGACCATTTGACCTAAAAATGCTAGATTTCCCTCATGGTCCCTAAACTTTCCTAAAATTACATATTGGTCCCTACATGATTAAAAACATAAATCAAGCATCAAATAAATCAAAATAATCACAAAAAAATCACATCAAAAATTACAAGCGAGATTCAGTCACCTTCTTTTGCCCCTAAAATAAAATTTTCAATATTTACACATCCCTAAACTTTTAAAAATTACAAAAAAACCTTAAAAATTAAAAAAAATGTATTTTAACCTGATAAATGCATAAAATACACTCATAAGGGTGTAGCTGTCCTTCGGCCAAGCATATAGGTCTAAACAAAATTTTTTTTATTTTTTTACATTTCTTACAAATTAGCCCTTAAATTTTCTATATTTACAAATGACCACAAAAATTTTAAAAAAATCACATATACATGCATCAAATTAGGCCAACACCTAAATAATCTACCAATCAATTTTTTTAAACTCAATAATCTTATATTCATATTTTATCTAACACAAATTAGCACCATCATATAATAAAATTATAAAAATAAATGTATAAACATGTGATTTCAACATAATAACAAGAAAACACTAAAAGAAATAAGATACATATGAACATATATATGCAAAATATAACACTAAAACCAACATTATATCAACATAAACATGATTCGTAAAGAAAGATAATTTACTAACAAGAAAAATAATAAAATCAAGGAAATTAGTTCATGGCCATTGTGCTTAGTCTTTCAGCATGGATCAAAAATACATGAACTTAAGCATATTTTTGGCTAACCAAAGAGAAGAAAAATGCATGAAACAAATAAGACTTTAAAGATTTAGTAAAGATTATACATTAACAAATCTTTGAAAAAAATTTTCAAGTATTTTCTCTTTTTTTTTAAAGTTTTTTCTTTTTTCTTGGCTCCAAAACTAAGAGAGCTTGAAGAAAACACCCCCTATTTATAAGGGAATTTCCATGTTTTTCATGCTTTTTCTTTACATATATATATATTTGATATTTGGTTAACTTGTTAGGTTGGAAACTAATGATCGCTGTGTAATAAACCCATGCTTTGTTATCTTTTCTTAAAAGCCACCATCATATTGTCATGATTATGCTAGTTTAGGTGGCATGATGATCATTTGCTAGTTTTGGCCAACTTGGTGGAGTTTTTTAGAAGGAAACTAAATAAGTTAGAAAAGAATTTAATTCCAATCAAATTGAATTTCATGCAACTAAATTAGCAAATTATAAAATTAATTATGTAAAAACGAATTTAAATTATAAATTTACAAGTAAAATAATCTTGGAAGCAAAGAAACAAATGCAATCATTAAAATGCCTAATTGGAAATTCCATGAAAAATGATAAAAATTAAAATTCATCTACTTAACAAAATTTCAAATAATAAATCCAATTAAGAATTTAATCATATGGAAATTCGAATCAAAATTTCATAAAAAAATTGAATCAAAATAATTGATATAAAATTAAAAAGAAAAAAAGTAAGTAGACTTTGCTGAAAAATTAGAGATTAAAATGGGCTTGGTAGACTTTTAGAGAATGAAATGGGCTTGGTAAGGTCATTGGGCATGGTGAGAAATTATTAGGCCTTATTGGGCCTATTTGTAAAATTTAAAATTTTTAGGCCCATTAAGGAAATTTTACCCAAAATAAAATTAATAATTCTTTTTTTAAAGATTTCAAGTATTGAATTATACAAAAAAAATTTTTGAGATGTCTTATGTGCAAGAAGAAAAAAACAACTAAAATCCATAACTCATAAAATTTTACAAGAAAACCTTTATGGAAGAAATTTATTATTTGGAAAAAATGCAAAAAATCATAAAATAAATTGAATTTTTAAAAAATGATTTAATATAAATTTAATGAAAATTTTTAATGAATTTTAGAAATCTTAAAGTTAAAAAATTTCTCTCGAAAGAATTTACAGAGTAGAAAATTTCATATCTTGAAAATAAAAAAATTCAAAAAAATGCAAAACTCACAAAATAAAATGAATTTTGAAAAATTGATTTGACGGTGGTTAAATGAAAACATTTAAAGAATTTTGAAGTTTAAAACTTAAGACAATTTTATCGAAAATTTTCAAGATAAAAGAAAACTCGTATTTTAAAATCGAGAAAATTTTAAAAAATGCATTGAAAATTATATAAAATGGATTAAATAAAATATATTATCTAAAATATTAATTATCAAAAGTAAAAAATGTGAAAATTTAAAATCTAAAATAAATTTAACTAAAACAATTTCATGAGCATAATATTCGCAATACTATAAAAAATTAAAATTAATCAACAAAATTGATAATTTGACAGCTTGTGGTAAAAAATACTAATACTTATTTTTTTCTTGAATTTTTTTATCTTTTTTAGAATGCATTTTTGCATATATACTGCACAAATGTTAGTAAAAAATGTGACGGTCAATTTTTTGAGCTTTACAAAAAAAATATCAAAAAATTCATAAAAATGAGAAATTTGACAGTGTTATCATCTATAGTAATGATTTTCCAAAATTGGCAAGAACATATTTAAAAACAAAATTTTCTTTCGAATAATTATCTTTTTATCCAAGATCGGTCTTTAAATGGTACTCTTTTTATCACGTGTCAATACGGTCATCTACATGTAATAGAATAAGTTACAAAAATATGTAAACTATGTGAGAGAGGTTGACTTCTATTTGGGTAATAGCTATATTCCCAGTTTTAGATAACAGGGGCTATTAGAAAAATGACCTTGAGAAAATTAAGTGTCTACAGCTACCCCTCTTTAGCTATTTCTAAGAATCTAAAACATGGCAAAGACCAAATAGAAAGAATTTCATTCAGGTTGTAATTTTTTTTAAGAAAAAAAACAACATTATATGTACATTAAAAATAAACAACTAAGGGTAAAATCGATACAATCAAATGAAAGTGATAGGATGTAATCTTATTTATAAAAAAGTTGACCAAGATAAAACTAATACAGTTAAACGAAAGTGATCGAGATGTAATTTTAGGTCTAAAGGGTTGTTTAAGGCAAAACTGATACAATAAAACGAAGGTAACTAGGATATAGTCTTAGGTTTGGAGGGTTGCATGGTAAAACTGATACAATTAAATGAAAATGAGTAGGATATAATCCTACATCGAAAGGGTTGACTAAGGCAAAGCTAATATAGTCAAAGAAAAGTGAGCAGAATGTAATCCTAGGTCTAAACGGTTGATTAGGGCAAAACCGATATGGTAAAACGAGGATAACTAAGGTGTAACCGTAGTCTAGAGGATCGACCAAGGCAAAATCAATATAGTCAAACAAGGATGACCAGGATGCAACCTAGGTCTAAAAGGTTGACCAAGGTGATATTGATACAGTCAAATGAGGGATGATCAGGATGTAACTAGGTCTAAAGGGTTAATTAAGGTAGAATACAATCAAATAAGCGTGACCAGGATGTCACCTCCGTCGACGGGTTAACTAAGGCGAAATCGATACAGGCAAACGAAGGTGACTAGGATATAACCTAGGTCTAAAGGGTTAACCAAGGCAAAACTGATACAGTTAAATGAAAGATGACTAGGATGTAAACTAGGTCTAGAGGGTTGACCAGGGCAAAACCAATATAGTCAAACAAAGGTGAATAAATCTAGAAGGCTAACTAGGGCAAAACTGATACAGTCAAACAAGGATGACCTAGATGTAACTTGGGTTTAAAAGGTAGACTAGGGTAGAACCGATACAGTTAAATGAGAGTGAACAAGATGTAACCTCGGTCTAAATAGTTGACCAGGGTAGAATTGATGCAGTCAAATGAAGGAAAAATGATTTATATCTGAATTACTTGAAGGAATGCAAGGTTTACCTTTTAGTTTTGAAATAATTGGCATACTAAAAGGGTTTTTCCAATATCATATTCAACTTAGGATCTGTAACTTATCAAATGTGAATACAATTGTATGAGGATTGCATATGATGAATTTTTATGATTTAATTTTCTTTATCAATGTTTGACCCAACCTATTTTAGAGTTGAATTTATCCTTTTAAAAAATGCAACAGATATTTCTTTTTATTTGATGGAATGGGCCAATATTTTTGCTTGGAAATTAAAAGCATCTTTAAAAAGCTTTGGGGTTCTCTTTTCTTTTTGACAGATATAGCCAACGCTTGAATTTTAATTGGAAAGCATCTTTAAAGGTCATTGTGGATAAGATACACTTATTCCTAAGAAGTGAAACTAGGTGACACACTAATATCATCTAGGAGTTGAAAAAGAGGAACATGACTGGGAATATATAGTCTTTAAAATTTCCCATCAACAGTCAAAACAAACTGATACAAGTTAAAGAAGAAAAACATGATGGGGAATATCTAGTTTCTAAAATTTTCATCAATAGCCAAAACAAGTTGATACAGGTTAAAGAATAAGAGCATGATGGGGAATATATAGTTTTTCCACCCTAATTCTTCCTAGAATGTCTGAATGACTTCAGATTACTGACTAAGATCCCTACAATGCTTTGATCTCGTTCAAATTAATGCAAAGAAATTAACTTGTCAACTTTTTATCAATTTCCCTTTGCTTAAAATGTTAATTATCATTTAGTAAAAATGTTAGCATGGTTAAAAAGACTATTTAACAAAGGTATGAATAAAAATATATACTTATATTACAGTAAGGAAAGAAGAAACAACATTGGTTATTTTATAAATGATGGTAAAGTATAAAAGAGATTTGGATATTACTCAGATAAACGGAATCTCTCATTCAGTTTTTTGAAAGATTTCTCCTGAACGGAAAGTTTACTTTCATGAAAATCCATCTCTTAAAAATGTTTCCGATCATACTATGCCTTTTTCAGACTTAGTCTTTTAGCAAATTATGTTTTGGCCATTCTTTTTAAATGCTTGAGCCATTATTTTTTTTGTTTTTTATTTTTGGAACAGATGCCCTTTTGGGTTTTCATATGTTCTTTCTTTCTTTCTTTTTTCTTCATTCCCTCTCTTTTTTTAGGCATAATTTTTTTTACATTATTTGAATTAATGGGGTTTGGTAGAATTCCTACATCCATCTCTGCCAATACTAATACTCCTCTTGAAAATATCCTTTAGACAACATAGAGCTATTCCCAGTTAGGTATCCATTTGCCTCGATGATTTTTTTGTCTTGGCAAGATTCTTCTCGATACCAATTCTCTCTTATGGAATTTCCAAGGATGAATTTTCTTATCATGAGCTCCCATCATTTTTTTCTGGTACGTCTGCTCATGTTGAATAGCTTTTAGCCTTTTTTTCTTCAATGAAGTTTAGCTGTTTATAACGATCTCAGACCCATTCGACTACTTCTAACCTGGTTTCCATTAGAACCCATAGTGAAGGGATCTCCACTTCAATTGGTAAGATAACCTCTGTGCCATAGACTAACAAATAAGACGTTGCCTCAGTTGAAGTTTGAACTAAAGTTCTATAAGCCAAAAGGGCAAAGAGGAGCTTCTTATGCCAATCTTTGTAGGTTTTTACCATTTTTCCTATAGTTCTCTTAATATTTGTATTAGCCACCTCTACGACTCTATTTATCTTTGGACTGCATGTCATCGAATTATGATGAGAAAATTTGAGCTGGGTACACACCTCTATCATCAATTTATTATTCAAATTAGAGGTGCTATCCATTGTCGTAACGTACCCTAGGATGAATCTTCACAGATCTATGGGTGCGTACGACCTAAAATATTTTTTTGATTTGGAAATGTCTTCTTGACTAAGACTTTTCTTTTGCGATGTAATAAGAATGAGAATGTATGGATTCTCGACTTGTGATACAGTGAAGGGAACCATAAAATGAATCGCTCATCTTATTGGTCTCGGATGACCATCATGAAATGGCTAACACATGGAGTTGCCACCGATCATTTTGGGCTAGGCATAACCGGGTGCCTATTGAAACCTATGTTTTAAGTTATGAAACTTAAAACATCGATCCCGTGGTCTACTTAGTACAAAGATTCACCATTTGGGTTCAGGAATTGGTTATGCACAATGAGGTATGAACCTCTTTGTGGTGCCCGAAATTGGTACCTTACTAGCTATGTCTCATCTTAGTTTCGATTCTTTTGATCTTACCTCGTTACTATTTTGACATAACCCTTTTTTAATGCATGAATCTTATAGAAATACAAATCTAGGTTTTGATGAAAAAGATTTAATCCCATATACACCCTGAAGAGATGAGGAATATTGAAATTTTTAACAAAATGACCTTTTGGATTTTATTTTGAAAATGGAATGTTTCACTTTGGGCACTGGAGAGATACCCAGGTGGAACATTACCGTTAGTTTTATTTGAAATGATTTGAAAACATGAATGCTAATAATCATCACAAAGAAATCACGTTAGTGAGGCAATAAATGAAGTGACATAACATGGATCATTCAATGCAATGATAAAGAAAAGGAATGGACTATTGGAATTGATCTCGCAATTGGCATCGATTATTTGAGAATAATTGAATCGATATATTTTGAGATGCATCTGGGTTTCTTGATTGAACGAGATTTGTTTGACACATTCATGGAAGTCCGGGAATGAGAAAAATTTAATTGTAGTTTAAAGACAGGGTTGGAGTATTCCTTCAAAAAGATAGGGTTGGAGTATCCGTGTGGATGACAAACAATTTTGACAAAGGAAGTTTTTAAATCTCGACAAATTGAAAAGCGGGGTTGGAGTATCCTTCAGAAGGTCAGGGTTGGAGTATCCCCGTGGATGACAAATCATTTTTACAAAGAAAGATTTTTCAATCTCAACAATTTTGAAAAGCGGGATTGGAGTATCCCCTCAGAATGTCAGGGTTGGAGTATCCCCAAAAGTGACACGTCTGACACTTTTTAGAGAAGTCAAGTTAGAAAACTTAAATTGACAAAACTTTATGATTTGAAAAATGAATGGGCATTTTGATGACTTTTGGCAAAAGAAATTATTGTGAACGATGATGGTAAAGATGTAAAGTATGTTTGTGCCTTGATATGAGCTTGTGAGAGGTCGAAGCATATTCTCGAGGCTGATCAGGGTGCTATGATGACATTCGAATGTCTCGAGATGAAGCTTGAGAAAACAACTCAATTTTGACCTTAACCGAAAACAGGGGACAGCATCACGCTATCCTGCTTCCTGAATTTATTCTAAATTGGTTTGAAGGCTTTAGAGGTTGGACAAGACACCATTAGAAAGGCAACTCGATGAGGGTCAATGTAAGAGTGTTCCCAATATCCCAAAAAGTCACTTTCTAGGGAAATAAATTTTCAAGTTCGGATTGATTGTGCTGCTAGCAGAGCATAAGAGGGACAAGGTATGTCAAAATTTGAAAAATCACCTTGGACTCATTTGGTATCAAAAAATTGCAAGTGATTTCTTTCTGAAAAGGGAATTTCATGAATCTTTTAGGAAAAATATTTAAAAAAATTGTTAAAATCATTTAGTGGGTCTGAACGGCCCAACCAGAATACATGTTTAGATTTTAGAGGTTTTGGATAGTTTAGATTTGAAAAATCATAACTCTCTCATCCGGAATGACCCAGGGGTGAATAAGACATCATTTCAAAGATAATTTGACAGCTTTTGAGAGGAAAATATCAAAAAATTCATGAAAAATCATTTAGGATTTTAAAGTGATTTTTTAATTTGCAACAGTTGTGCTGCTAGTAAGAGATAAAGCAAAACAGGGGATATTTCTTATTTTCTTTATGTTTACGGGTCCAAACTTGAGTCATTGACATTCGAACATCCATGACTGACGGGAAAGAGTGGCAGGAGCATCACGAACTCATTTGCACAGCTCTGGAGTAGTTTAGGATGATGAAACAGCCCGTTAATCATATCACTCAAGGTTTTGACTCAAAAACAAGGCACGGACATTTTAGGAATAAGTGCAAGGCCATTTTTGTTAGAAAATCAGAAGATTTGAGCTCGTTTAACCCAGATTCCAGATTTGGAAAACTTAATTTTTCCTAAGATTTTTTGGTAACTTTAAGGAAAATGCTAAATTCATGCTAGTCCTTATTGGTTTAGGATGACATGCTTGGCTTGGGGAGGTTTTGAAAATCAGTTTTTGATAGCCATTAAACATGCATTTTGACAAGGGGAAGACAACAAACATACAAGGGGATGGCACATAACATGAATAGGGATGCTAACTTT
>JBBYHM010398169.1:0-13597 GCA_038381775.1 Adansonia rubrostipa | reverse complement strand
ACATGATAATAATTAGGCAGCTGATGAGGAAAAGTCAAATGCCCTGATTACAAAAGCCGCCAAGACTCTCGCTGGGACAGTTTGAATGCCGGAAATTAACTGTTAAAATTACTGTAAATGCCCTTGTCCGCTTTCGTAATGACTGCCTGATACTCGCCTGTTTTGGCAGAAAAAGCCGTTAGAAAATCAAGGCCAATTTTGTCATTTCAATGCCGGCCTTGTCTTTTAAGGCGATAAAGTTAAGCAAAACAACAAACAGTAATACCAAAAAACAAGTTTGGCTAATTGTATGTGTGTAAAATTAACAAGTTTTATTTTGTGGATCATTAAAATGGAGATATCTTATAGCAACAAAATAAATAGTAAATAATTATTATTTTTATTTTATTAAAAGGAACAAATTACAGTTTCATAACCAAAAAGTGAATTAAAAGAAAAAAAAAAAGAGAAAAAAGAAGAAAAGCTTCAAATGGCAGCCGACACAAGTGGAAAGTAGGGGTTTCTTAAAAAAAAAAGAAAAAGAAAAAGGAAAAAAAATTAAAATTGTTGGTATTGGTTAAATTATTTTTTATCATGGACCATTTTGATAGCAAGGAGATTAACTACAAACAAGTTTTTTTATCATGCTTCCTAATGATAGTAAAAATACATATATATATATATATATAATTATTTAAATTAATGGTTTTAATAATTGTCTTATTGTAATGAAAAAATTGAAAAAAAAATAAAAAGTATAAATTTTGTCTCAACCAAACCCTCATTTATTTCTATTTTATATATGGATATATTAATCAGTATATCATTAGTTATAATGATATTTTAAAAAACTATAATTAATGAATTTTTTTTTTAAAATTTGATGAAAGTAATATCTTAAATGTAAAAATATTACTTAAAATAATATTTAATTATTTTAAATATTGTTTGTAAACATTAATTAACCGAATTTGTTTATAAAAATATTTACTGTAATTACAAGCAATCTTCCTTTAACCAAAGTTCCTAGTTTTGCAAGAAATTATTTGCATTGATTTATTAAAGATAAACACAAAAACCCAAAAGGAAAACGAAGGAATATGTGAAACGTAAGCAAAGGCACATGGAATGAGTCAGTCAACTCCACAATCTTCAATGCAATAAGAAAAAGAATATTCTTATTATTGGATTAAAATACAGATAGAAAAAGTTCTTTTTTTTTTCTCATCAGATCGATCAATATCAGGTCCAAGAGAATTATTTATTAAACTTTTTTTTTTAATACAGGACGACAGCAACGTGCACGTTGTTCATCCTCACGTTGTGCTTTATGGAAGTACTAAGGCTCAGCTCAGCTGGCGTCACTGTATATATAACTCCATCGGCCATGGAAATTTAATAACAGAGCAGAAAAATCCCAACTGGTTGCCATCAACAAAGCTGAGTTAACTCATCACAATGGATGGATTGTTTTAGTTTTTTTTAGTCATATTCATGATTGCTGCTTTTGAACAAAGCTGTTCTTGAAATGTTAAAGGTTTATGAGACAAGAATCTCGGGACCAATTAGGGGCTTGTTATGATATACTAGCTAGGTTGATATTTGGTAACAAAATAATAAAATCAGATAGCAACTTTCTTGTGTTAAGTTTTTGAGCTTTATCTGTGTCATTTGGATTTTGAAAATGGGTGTACTGAAATAACATAAAAACTAAATCAGAGAGCACCGAAATTGTAGCTCAGTGGCTTTTGTTTTTCAAAAATAATAATACTAATAACAACGATTGGGATATAATTTTTTGCTTTTCATCTATTATGTTGTTTAAATGGGAGAAATAAATTATCGAGCTCTTACAAGCAGTAGCTCGGAATATATATATATATATATAGAGAGAGAGAGAGAGAGAGAGAGAGAGAGAGAGGATAAATTTTTGAACTTGAAGAACTTCATCGCCTGATTGTTGGAAAATGGTGTAAATAGATAGACATAAATGATTGAATCAAGATTTCGAGGGATTATAAATTGCTTTCTTCAAAGAGTTATTTGTTTCTATACAAAGTTTACTAACGGGTTTAAGCAATAATACTCTCACAATA
Organism: Adansonia rubrostipa; assembly: GCA_038381775.1. NCBI lineage: Eukaryota > Viridiplantae > Streptophyta > Magnoliopsida > Malvales > Malvaceae > Adansonia > Adansonia rubrostipa. Next base: position 11,522 of record JBBYHM010398169.1, on the reverse strand, counting down.
CAACGAAGCCTTAGGAGTTTTGCAACTAGCAATATTGAAAAAACTTATCAATCTCTTATTCTCTCTATCAAATTTGGAGTTGATTTGATATTAAGATTTTGGCAATTGGAGTTGCTATATATAGACCACCAAGATACACAATCAAAAAGAAATATCTCAATTGATAAGTTCTTTCACAAACAATTTCAACCATTGGCTATAAAGATGCATCTTCTATCCAATAAATGCATCATTTCATCCAATTACATATTTCCATAAAAGGTAGCTATACACCTTTCGTCCAAAGTGATTATTAGATGACTATAATAATTTGTAATCTATAAAATTGCAACAATCTCCCACTAAATTACAAATTCTAAAATATTATAAACTATACAGTTATGCGTAGAGGAAAGGTATCATTGGATTTAAACCTTCCATTAGTATAAACTTATCAAAATTCCAACAAAATAATAGGTGGCTAGTTGCTTAAACCATTACTCTTGAGTTAGAGTCGGATAAATCACACACATAATCGTATTTAAAGAAAAGAAAAAGAGGGATTGTATTGCTTCAGCATTATTATGGCCATGTGCTTATCCTAGTTTCATAAATATTTACAAGAGTAAAAACTATAAACTCTTGTCAAAAGCAGCACCATTTCTATATTCATATAGATGGAATCCTTATGATAATATAATTATCAACCTATTAAGAGTTTAACTTATCCACCTAAATTATTCAACACTAAATCATGTTTCTTAGTGCTTGGTCATTAAAGTAACTTGTTATTACCCTTCAAACCTTAAAACTAACGATTATTAGAATAAGATAGGTTTCCATCACCAATGACAATTTTAATATGGGTTTTAGTTCAATTTTAGCAGTAGTATCTTTTACTATATCCCTTGACAAACCATTTGTCAATAAGCCTGCAAAATCGGTACTTGACCTAAAATAGGTGACGGTGACTACCATTTCTTACAAACTCATGCCTCAAGCTATGCAACTAGATTTTCCTTTATAAACCATGCTATAGGCTCGAGACATGGTAGATTCACTATCAGGAAATATGGAAATGGCGATATAAGTTATGGCCACAACTTAATATCCAATAAAAGATTCATAAGCCATTCTATTTTTTTTCTTGTGGCTGCCAAAGCTATAAATTTAGCCTTGTTACTGAATGCAAATTTACTTTTTAAAGGCTTAACTGATAGCTCTGCCATCGATGGTAAAAATCCAACCAAAAGTTTATTTGTTGTCACTAAGACATATGATTCAACTTACATCCGAATATCCTTTTAGTAAAATGGAATGATCACTATAAAATAATCCTAAATTTATGGTTTTCTTTGGACAACCAAAATCCTAGAGATAGTTTCTCAATGGCCTATACTAGGTTTGTTTGTAAATATGCACAAGCCAATGTAATATTTGGTCATGTGGAATGCAATGCATACATCAAGCTTCCAATTATTCAAAAATATTTTAGTTGGTGTATTCTCTCACTTTACTTTCTATTTTGGACAGATGCACACTTAAGTCCATCGATGTTTTGACAACGCTATTGTCATATTTAGAAAATTTATCAAGAATTTTTTAAACATAATAAGATTTGGACAATGCAAAACTATTAGATGTCCTAGAATTTTTTATTCCTAGTATGACATCCGTAACACTCGAATCTTTCATGTTAAACCCTTTAGTTAACATGTACTTTGTAGATTTATTCATGTACTTACTGCTACCAAAGATCAACATACCATTTACATATAGACATAAAAAAGCATAGTTCTTATTAGTGTTTTTCATATAGACACAATTATCAGCCTCATTGATTTTAAAGTTATTTGAAAAATAACTTTGCCAAACTTTTTATGCCTCTGTTTAAAATCTTGTTTCAAGCCATACAATGACTTGACAAGTTTACACATTTTATTTTCTTTCTTTTGTTAAGAAACCCCTCGGATTGTTGGATATAAACTTTTTCATTAAGGCCACTTTTTAGGAAAGCTTTCTTTATATCAATTTGATGTATTTCTATCTTGTTAATAACAATAATTGGTTTTAACATTCGCGTGGATATTAGTCTTAATATAAGTAAGCAAGTATCAATATCATCTACACCATATTGTTCATATCATTTAACAACTAGCCTAGCTTTATAGAAAATCCATTCGCAGCATAATGATTTTTTTTCAAGACTTGTGCCACTTTTGTCACCATCAAGGATTAACAATCCCATAGTTAAGCTCTCATCTACTGCTTTGCATTGAGATAGTCATGGCAGCACCAAGGTATATTGATACTAGGCCATGACATTCTCCTTTACTTATTAAGTCGATCTCTCATTGACATAAAGATCATACTCAAGTACCTTTGTTGCATAGAGTTAGCATTTTCTCACGTGTCATTTTTTTGCTCTCAAAGACTAGGCCATGATCTTATTAAATGAGGCATCGAATATAGTGTCCATTCGCATTTACAGATTTTGACTCAAACCTCATCAATTTTAGGTCATATCTTAATCTTTATAGGATCATGTGTTGCTATCTTAGCAAGAGAATGCCACACTTTGAAATATTTGAAGGAAACTCATTCCATTCCATAATTCATAAGGAAATTCTTGTGAGATACTTTATTCAGTATATAATTGGCAACTTTTTATGCAAAGACTTATAGTAAGATTAGAATGACTAATTTATTAAGTGGCCAAATGTAATATTTATAGTTTTGCAAACTAATGTCTTTATAAAGAATCAGGCATTAAAGATGCATAACTAATACCCATTCTTGGTATGAAAAAATAAAAATCCATGTAGACTTAGTCAATCTTTTAATCTATTGCATGTAGATATCATATAATCTAAGTTTGCATTCAATTACAAATGGGCCGTATTACCTTTTTAAAGTGAATGATGCTAAGATTTCATAAAGCACAATCGGCTTTTAGCGGAGAAAAAATATTTACCAATTACATCCAATTGGGAAAAGACAGCTCGGTGGGTTGGTTTCCTAATTAAAACATACATCTTTTATTGTGGATAAACATTCCTAGTCACTTTATTTAAGCATATATATCCACAAAAATTAATGAAATTCTATTAATTTCTAAGCTATTTTCATTCACTTCCATTATGGATAAAATCACCAAAGTATATATATAAAGTACAAAAACATTCTTTATTTGGAAATTTGTTATCAGAAAAATAAATCCGCAAATAAAGTAAAATTAGAAATAACTTACTTCGATATTTAATATGGTAAGAAACAACAACTTGTTCTTCCATCAAGTGAAGTTAGTGCCATCAAATAAATCCTATTTCACGAACTATTGATTAATCACTTTTTAAGCAATACCTATCTTTAATAACCCTATAAAATTATTGGGGAAATGGTGTAGATGGCTAAACAGAAGCGATTGAATTCAGACTTCGAGAAACAATAAATCGCTCTCTTTAGAAGAGTTATTGGCCCCCACAAAAAGTTTGCTAAAGATCTAAGCAATAACACTCCCAATATACAATCAAACTTTATGAGTTCTCAGTTAGCAATATTGAAGAACTCCTTAATCTCTTATTCTTTCTATCAAACTTTTGAAATTTATTTGGAGTGGATAAAGGATTTAAGATTTGGGCAATTGGAGTTGCTATATATAGACCACCAAAAGACATAACCAAAGAGACATGTCTCACTTCATAAGTCATTTCACAAATTATTACGACCATTAGCTATAAAGATGCATCTTTTTATCCAATAAATGCATCATTTCATTCAAATGCACTTTTTCATAAAAGATTATTGCTATACACCTTCTCATCCAAAGTGATTATTGGATGATTATAAATAATTTGTAATTTACACAGTTACGATAGTAATATCAAGCCATCGGTGAACATGTAATTTTGAATTAGAAACGTCATTTCACAATTATTTTAAGTGGTATTCTTTTCTGTTTTTTCCTAGATGCTTATTGAAGAATAGTAAAGAATATACATGATAATACAATTTTAGATATAGAGGTTGAACTTGAATTGACAACACACTCCATCAGAGAACATGTAATTGTGAATTAGAAACTTTATTTCATAATTATTTTGGGTGATATTCTCTTTTAATGCTTTTTGAATAATATTAAAGAATATAAATGATAATAAGGTTTTAGATATATAGGTTGGAATTGAATTGTTAACAATTTGGACTTTAAAACTTTTTAAAGAAAATTTAAGGTATCAATAAATAGTTTGCATCTATAAAACTTATTTTTTTTCTAAGTTAAATAAATTTTATTAATCAATCAAATGGTTAGAAAACTAAAATTAACTAATAATTGTCGCAACACAACCTATATACGAATCTTGACCAGCCCGACTTAAAATGGCTGGTGTACTCATCGTTCTTATATGTATACAGTATATCATTATTTTGTTTTATTTAGGGCCCATATTATTATTAGTATTATTTTTCATGTTTGAGGACTAAGTTGTCGAGATGAATCGCTCACTCGACTTATTTTAAATAGTCGTTATGAAACGATCATTTATTTTGGAGTTGCCACTGATCCATTTATTAGGTGAAATCGGTCATCTATCAAAATTTATGTTTTGAGGGTTACAAAACCCCCAAAAAGAAAGCCCGAGGTTGACATTGATACTAGAGATCACGTGAAAAGGTTCAGCAATTAGTTACAATCACAAGTAAGGATTGAATTTCTCGTGATGCCTCACAATCTGTACCTAATTATTAAAATACCCCTAAGGTATACCTTCGACATATACGTTTCCCGGTAACCTAAAGGGTCGGATGACATCATAAACAAACGAACCTACTCTTACTGTACACCTTCGACCTATAAGTATCCCGATGATCACATAAAGCTCGATTCTGAAAAAATTACTAAAATACCCTTAAGGTTTACCTTTGAACCATAAGTATTTAGAGGACTCAAAAATGATGTAAAATGACTATTATACCTCTTGGGCAACTTAAACATCAAGATAGACCTAAAATGCAAAAATTGCTAATAGGTCTTTAAACTTTTTGAAATTGCATTTCGTACCTTAACAAAAAACTGAAAGAGTACGAAAAGTTTTAATAATTTCTAGAGACCATAGGAATGTTAAAAATATTCTTAAAATGTCAAAAATATTATATTAACTCTAAAATACAAAATTTTTCTAAATGGTCCCTAAACTTTGCAAACTTTGTAATTTAGTCTCTATACAAAATAAAATCATAATTAAACACAAAATTCATCACAAAAAATGGTGGAAATCAAACCAAAAATCATAAAATAAATTCGGCCAAGTACCTATGACCTTAGAACAATAACTTTACAATTTTACAAATAAGCCCTTAAACTTTCTAAAATTACAAAATTAGCCACAAAATGATGGGAAATGCATAAAACGTATTCATACATATCAAAATAAACATGAAAACACTTTCATAAGTAAACATAAGCAATTGGCCAAGCATGGATGGCCTTGAAACAAAATTTTTTATTTTTACAATTTAGTCCTTACATAATAGAAAATTATAAATAAACACAAAACACATCACAAAAAATCACAAAAACTACACCAAAAATCATGAAAATGATTCAGCCAGACAGCTATAGTCAAAAAACAATTTTTTACATTTTGCAACTTGGTCCTTAAACTTCTTAAAATTACAAAAGGGCCCCAAAATGGTATAAAATGCATAAAACACATTCAAATATGTTAAACTAAGCAAAAAATCATTTATAAAGCTTCCTACAAGCAATCAGCCAAGCTTGGATGGCCATAGAAAAAGTTTTACGATTTTTGCAATTTAGTCCCTAATATTTCCATATTTACAAAATAAGCTAAATAAAATCGAAACATCACAAAATCAACCCTATATGATACAGCCAGCATATTTTTTCAGCAAAAAAATAGTTTTTTCATCAAATACTTTCATAAATCTTAACATATGTACATGTTGGAATTTTTACCAAGCATGAATAAGCATAAAAACCTAAAAAATAATGAATAAATCAATATAAAACAGCAGGAAAATATTAAGAAAAATTACATAAACATGAATACATGAAAATAACAATATACATATCAACAAACACAAATAATCTCAAAGAAAATCAAATTATTTTCAATAAAAATTAACTAAAACAACCAAAATAAAAAAACTTTAATCATAGCCATCATAGTTGGCCTTTCAACATAAATCAAAATTCATGAGCACATGTATTCATGTCACTTAGTAAAAAGAAGATTCAAACAAGAAATAAACAAAAACTAAGGATTTTACAAGAATTTTACCTTAAAAAAGCTTGAAAATTTAGGTATTTTTATTTTTTTTCTTTGTTTTTGCTTCTTAAATCATAAAGGCTTGAAATGAAGAAAGTCACCGCTCTTTTATATGGGATGAAGTCAGCCAAGGGCCGAAGAAAAAGCCCTTGGCCGAATCCTAGAGGTTTCTAGGATTTATTTCTTTGTTTTTTTTTACTTATTATTATTTTATTTTATTTTTTTCATTTTTTTATTGATTTGATTAAAATTAATTGTTTTTTTTGTCTTTTAGTGGATTGTGTCATCTATGACAACATCAACTTTAGAGATTTTTGGATGATATTTTTATAATATACAAAATTATACCATAAAAATTAATTAAAATGATTAAATTAAAAAATAAAAAAATATATTTAAAATAAAATTTCAGATAATCAATTTAATTTAATCCAAATAATAAAAATAATTTTAATATAATAAAAAATTAAAAAATAGCAAATACGTAAAATTTTACCAGAAAGACCGTTACAAAAAAAATTGTTATATGTAAAAAAATATAAAACTCATAAAATAAATTAAATTTGTACAAACTGAATTGATATGAATTCAACAATGATATTTGAAGAATGTTAAAAATTATAAAGTTAGAAAAATTTCTCTTGAAAAAATTTTACGGAGTTAAAAACTCCGTATTTTGAAAGGAGAAAAATTATGAAAGGAAATGCAAAACTCATAAAATAAAATAACGTTTTCAAAGCTGATTTACTTGGAATTAAACAATAATATTTGATGAATTTTGAAAACTATAAACTTAAAAAAACTTCCCAAAAAAATTACAGAGTAGAAAACTCTGTATATTAAAAACAAAAAAATATATATAAAACAAAACAAAACTCATAAAATAAATTAAAATTTAAAAAACTGATTTAATATGAGTTAAATAATAATATTTGAAGAATTTTAAAATTACAAACTAAAAAAAACTTACCAAAAAATTTACGGGGTAGAAAACTTCGTATCTTGAAATCAAAAAAATTCTGAAAAAAAGGAAAACTAATAAAATAAAATAAACTTTGAAAAACTGATTTATGATAGTTAAATGAAAATATTTAAAGAATTTTAAAATTCAAAGCTCGAGAAAATTTCACAAAAAATTTTGCAGATAAAGGAAAGCTCCTATTTTAGAACTAGGAGAATTTCAAAAAAAATACATTGAAACTTATATAAAATGAATTAAATATTCAAAATATTAATTTAAAAAATGGTAAAGATAAAAAGTCGAGATTTGAAATTAGTCTTTATCGAAAAAATTCATGAGCAAAATACTCGCGATATAGTGAAAAATTCAAAAATAAGTAGCAAAATTGCTAGCTTGATACCACGTGATAAAAAATGTTAATAAAAATGTTTTCTTAAATATTTTTTATTTTTCAGAGTGCATATCGACATAAATATCACACCAGCATCAGTAAAAATATATGATGATTAACTTTACAAATTTAACAAAAAATTTTTGAAAAATTCCTAAAAATGACAATTTGATCACGATAACATCTGCATTAACAAATTTCAAAATTCCACAAGTACAAAGCTAAAAGTTAATTATTTTACCTTGATATTCATTTTTTTATTCGAGATTTACTCTTCATAACCTTTGAAATAGCTACAATTCTGTCACATGCACGTGTGGCCATTTAAACACATCTAAATAGATCTTGAAAATATTCACTCTGCCTTAAAGAAATCTACCATCATCGGATGACCGTTAGCTCTTAATCATGGATATTTTTGGCCTATCGAGAGAAGAGATCTGATTAAAATTAGGTGTATATAATAATATTAACAAAAAATTTTGAAAAAAAAAAAAGACTAAAGCATGAAGCATTGAGAACAAAGAAAACGATCAACAAGAACCACTAACCTCAAACTACAAGAGACAACATTTTAATAGCCAACCCTAATCAAGGAGAAATTATTGCTTAAACTTTTTCCACCATGTTAACAATAAGCTCAATCAATAAAATTAAGGCACATCATGTTTTTATTCCATCTCATTTTACACTTTTAGGCTAGATGAAGTCATTTCACTATCCTTTACCTTTTTAACTTTCCAAAGAGAAAAAAAAAGCGCCACGATTTTTCTCTTCTTCCAATAGTTTTACCAGAGATTCCAATCCAAAGTCATCTCTTCCAGTGGATCGTTCTCTGATTGTGGCTTTCTTATTAAGAAGAGAAACAAGCAAAGAGCAGTGAAATTACTGCATCTTGTGTTGGGGTGTAAGAATAAAGTGGAAAAAAATTTTTTTACATGCTTCAATTTCATTGGTTGGGTCTACTGCTTAGGTGCTGGGAAGGGCAACACTTTCAGAGTCTGTTTCAGTCTCTCTCTTCGTCCTATTTCGACGCATTTCATTTTACTTGCTTACAACACTTCCTTACCATGGCAAAGAACCCTTTGGACCCCATTTTAGCCTTTGCTTATCTGGAAAAAAAAAAAATAACATATTAGTTAATTAATTTTCAAGCTGCGAAGCACAAACACGTCTTTCAGGAGATGTCCTTTCAACGTAGTGGAATACTTTTCAAACAGATTGAAATATTAAAAAAATTAAATACAATTAAAAGATGGTCAAAATATAATTAGATACGTGATAGATTATTTTATATTTTTTTAATATGAAATCAATAATAAATAATTTAGTTTTAATAAATTTTATAAGGTTTAAAAAATTTAAATTCAAAAATAATTTAAAAAAATTAAAAAACTATTTATATATTAATATTTAAAAAATTTATTATCTAATTACATCATATCTTATCATAATTTTCAAAATTTTTTATGTTACTATATTTATATCACGTTGTACTCATATAACATTTCCAGATTCACAGTTTCTAGCTGTCAAGTTTAGAGGAAAAATCTTTGGGTTCATTTTCCTTTCAGAATTTAGAGATATGTTGGCTGAACAAATTTGCGCCTTCGTGTTTTATTCCGAAAAGAAGAAATTCAAATTTGTCACTGACATTAGCAGCTTCATCTGAAAAAAAAGGGAAAATGAAAAGAAAATCAGGAAATTTTATAATTGAAGCACTAGAATAAAATAAAAAATAAAAAACTTGTTCCAATGGATTAGAACCTTAGAGTGGCAATTTAAATCTGTATATCTAAAGTATATTTTCAAGTTTCCACCCTCATTCATAATAAATCGAGATAATTTAGGTATTTAAAAAAAATCAATGAAATTTTGTTGAATTTAAATTCAATACTTTGAATATTTTATTTTGATTGAAATTTACTTACTCCCCAGACGTTTAGAGAATAAGGATTTTGAAATAAATTTATTTTGAAACTTTAATAAAATCAAATCAAAGCCCTTAAAAAGATTCATAATTTAATTCAAATTTATTTAAATTCATCCATTTGTCATCTCTATGTAAATCAGAACGTAGCCATTAACATTCGTGGGCCCGATGCAAGATCACCAAGACAGTGTTTGCATGTCCTGAAATCAAATTATTATTCCATTATTTGTTGGCGATCGTCTTGGTAGCGATCCTGCTAACTATCAGTGATGAGAGAAACACCGAAGGTTGTTTTTCAGAATGAATACAATACACTTACCAAGAAATTTTATTTAAGAAATGAAATTCTGAATTAGATTCCCATTGGAATTTGGAATTTGGAATTCACTTACCAACCAAAAGATGCCCTACACTTTGATTCTTTAATGCCCGAGATTAGCAAGCAGTCGAGATCTTATTCGCAACGAAACGAGACAACTACGTAAGGTATTCGGATCCGATTAAAAAAAGTTTAAATTTAATTCAATTATAATCAAATTATGATTGAGTTTAAACCGTTTGAGTAATTAAATAAATTAAATTTTTATATTTTCATATTTAATTTTAATAATTTATAAGTTTAATCGAATTTTTATCTATAAATATGTATTTTTAATTTTTTATTAATTTATTATTTTACCTTATATACTTTAAAAAAAAACCCTAAAACTATTTTATTTCCTAGGCTTCCTCACTCACGCCTTTTTCTTTCTTTTCCACCCAATCCCACATCTCTACCACTCCCACAGTCCCACTCCCATCCAACTGCCGAGCCGCCTTCTTTCCGAAATCAAATCCCATCTGGTCTGACTTGGTTAATGAGTCTTCATTGCCCAACTGTCAAGATGAAAAACTTGATGAAGTCAAGCATGCAGAAATGATGACTAGTCGCACACAATAAAGAGAAAATTACCAGCAACATCACAAAAATTACAAGCACCCACCGGCACCATGAGGTTCATGATTTCACACTTTTGGAAGCCTCAACTAACTGAATTCTAGCCTTGTTTGTTGCAGCAAAGGAAGAATCAATGTTTGATGAAACATCATCACTGACCATCGGATTCAGCGATTCTTTTCAATAGGTATTAAGGGTAAATAGAGTAATCGAACCTAATCGATCCGAGGTTTGTCTCGAGTCGAGCTCCAGCTAAATAAATAGTGCTCGATTGAGCTTGACTAATTTCAAACCCCAAGTTTCAAGTCGAGCTCCAACTTGAGCTTGTCTTCATTCGAGCTCGGCTCGGCCCTAATCTCACTCCTTTAAAAACTTGCTAGTTATTAAACAAGTTAAAATAGGGGTTCATGAAATAAGTTATGATCTTTCTCACGTATTTCCATTAATTGTTTTCTTAGAAACCAAACAGATTTCACTTATTTCCATTAATTGTTTTCTCACGTATACTTGGCTGTACCCGGTTGGCAAAAACCAGGCTCATCATCTACATATACTTTCTTCACATTTAGGGGTGTTATGTCCCGCATATGGCGACGACAAAAATGATACTATTTAATTATGCTGACCGTCAAATCTCACCCGACAATTACAGTTTTATAAATATCGATCGCCAAGTCTCACCGACAATGATTTGACCCGCCGATAACAACAATAAATGCTGATTGACATCCTGACCGGCGGCCGACTAGTTGAACCAACCACTAGGCACCATAGCCCGACATCTAGCTCGGCGATGGTCATATCACCACTAAACTGACTGACACTATGTCTCCAGATAACACTTATAAAAGGGTAAGCAAGCCCAAAGGTAAGGGACTCCTCTCCCATTTTCTCAATCTCCATTGCCATATCTCCCAGCATCCATACTAACTTAACCATCGGAGAGGGTCTCCGGAGTACCAACTCCGGTACCCTTCTGACTTTTCTGTGTTGCAGGATCTTGCCCAACTTCTGGTACCAACAAAGAA
>JBBYHM010398117.1:0-13603 GCA_038381775.1 Adansonia rubrostipa | reverse complement strand
TGGATAGGATGACTACTATCACTTGAAAAAAGTTAATGGCCTTAGGTGAAAATAGCCAATCAAAATCCTAAAATGATGCTAAGAACTCCAACAGTGAAGATGCTATGGAGTTAGAGCAAAAAATTAATGAAGTTACAATAAATCAACTTAAATATCTTATCAAGTAAGCTATACAGTGTCACTCAACCTTTATATACATATGAACGCATATTCTCCAAGGATAGATTGTTTGAGGATGCCTAAAAATTACTAACCTTTAAAGTTTCAATATTTCAATGGAAAAAGAAATCCATGCCAACATGTTATGCATTTCATGAAGACTTATAATAATGCTGGAACCTATGGAGATCTTATGGTAAAGCAATTTGTTTGATCTTTGAAGGGTAATGCTTTTGATTGGTATAGTGATCTTGAGCCTAGAATGATTGATAGCTAGGAATAACTCGAGCAAGAATTTCTCAATAAGTTCTATAGCATTCTTCACATCATTAACATGATTGAGCTCACTAGCTAACAACAATGAGAGGATGAACTAGTAATTGATTACATCCATAGATGAAAGAATTTAAGCCTTAATTGCAAAGAATGATTATCTGAGTCCTCTTCCCTTGATATGTGTATATGAGGCATGAACTAAGGCTTGTGCTATATTCTTTAAGGCATCAAACCTAACACCTTTGAAGAGCTAGCTACTCATGTTCATGATATGGAACTAAGTATGTCATATTTTGGAAATCAAGAGCCTCTTATGCAAAAGCCAAAAAAAGGTAAAGAAAAGCAAAACAATCAAACAGGGGCCAAAACCTTTGCCAATTAAGGAAAAACTAAGCAATCCATGGCTGTGGATACCAAACCTCTTAAGATCTCTCCTAAGTCAGAACAAGCTCAAGAAGCAAAACCTACGCTTGCCAAAAACAAAGGTAAAGCTAAAGTCACCTTCAAGGAAAGGCAAGAAAAAAGTATATTTTCCCTGATTCTGGTGTTGCTAGTATATTAGAAGAACTATTAAAGACTAAGCTGATTTAATTGCCAAAGATAAAGTGGCTTGAAGAAGCTAATAAAGTTCATGATCTCAACTATTGCAAATATCATCAATTAGTTAGTCACCCTATGGAAAAATGTTTCATCTTGAAAGATAAAATCATGACACTTTATGAATAAAGAAAGATTAAATTTAAGGAAGAAATAATGTCATCAAACATGGCTTCAATGACTATTTTTTTATTCCAAATTTTTGGACAAAACCATAAAGTTTAGATTTTTTAATCTCATCAAACTTCCTTTAAACATAAGTATAATGGTGGATCTCTAAGCAGATTGGGGCAATCATTTACTACAAGAAGCAAATAAGGATAATAATGGTTGGACATTAGTCGCACATCAAAAATATAGAAAGCAAAATCCCCCAATGCCTATGAAGGTCCCTATAAGTGCTAAGATAATCAAATGACAATTTAAAGCTCCAAAGCCTAAAATGCCCAGATAAAATTAAGGTTATCTAAGCATAAAAATTCAACATGAAAAAAGTTAGGAAAATTAGTCATTTTAAACGAATACATGCCAATCCAATTTGAGAACAAAAATTTGCTCCCTATAACTTGTTATAATATTGATGGTAATGAAGAATTTGAAAATGAAGATAACATAGATACAGTCATGGTTAAAGCTGGAGATCATTCTTATGGTTCAAACATTAGTTTTTTTGATGAAAATTTATTGCTAGGATCTACTCCTCATAATCAACCTTTATTCATTGTGGGATTTGCTTATGAACAAAAGATCAATAAGATTTTAGTGGATGATAGTTCTATAGTTAATATACTTTTTCTAAAGATAATGAAGGAATTATGAGATTCTTTTAGATGAAATGTTGCAAAGTTGTCTGATTATTCAAAGATTCAACCAAAGGGGCAAAAAGCTCTTGGAAAGCTTAGACATTAACTTTTCATTGGAGATATGGAGTTATATCCACTCTTTCATGTGATCAATGCCAAAACAACATGAAAATGGATACATCAAAATGGTATGGTCTCCTCCACTATTCATCAATGCTTCAAGTATCATAGAAATGGTCAAGTCAAGATGATTGTTGCTAATGCCAAACCATGTACTTCAATGAAGGCTCATTTTGCAAATGCTAGGCTTTATATGAAGGGCGCTTTTGTTAAAAAAGGTAATTACTACTCCTATGAAAGAATTAAAGTAAAAGGAAAAGGACTTTGTTTCTTCCACCAATGAAGATAAAATCAGCGAAGGTTTAAAGAATGTGACTCTTCCCCTCACTAACTTGAAAGAATCAATAATTTTTAAACTTTATTTGAAAGGATATGTCAGGCTAGTGGAACAATCTCTCTTCGAACATCAAGGTCTTCATTCCCAGCAAGCTAGAGGTTTTGATCCTAATGCTTATAAACTACTTGTTAAAGCTAGATATAAGCAAGAAGATGTTAAGTTGGCAGAAAAACCTAGTAACGTATAGTCATGAAGTCCAATCAAGGTTTCTCAAGTCTAGCAAAAGAAAACTGATCATGTTGAAATATTCAAAAAAAGGCTTGGCTTTTCTCCATTAAAATTGAAGAGTCATAAAAAAACTTCAAGATATATAAATGTGTAAGAAAGTCTTTAAGAGTAATAAGATTCTGTAGAGCTACTAAGACATTTTGTGTTTAGTTGTTTAGGAGCACGTTCAGCTCAGGTCTTAGTGTTTGACCATTTAAGCATTCAATCACCTCAAAGGTCAGTGTTCGAGCTAATAGGGCCAAAATTTGATGAAGCTTCTACAAATGAGCTGATACCTATTCATGCAAGGCTAGGAAGTTCAGACTCCAAAAAAAAAGCCATAGTGGAAAAAGGAAAAAATCAACCTTTAATGAATCAAGGGATTTTCATAACAAAATTCTTTCTCAAATAAAAAAGCAAAGTGAATGGAAAGTAACTATTGATAAAGTCTTGAAGGCTAAAAAGCATACAGTGTTGATAATTAAGCAGATTGCATCTTTATAGAAAGAAAATCTTGAAAAAATAAAAATAATCGCCTCACATCATGTATCTATAAAGGAAACCGATGAAGAACCACAGGAGAAAGATGCTCTTGAAGCTTCTTCATCATTTAAAAAAGAAAATCAGGCTGCCATTGATGAGCTAAAAGAGGTTAACATTAGTACTTGTGAAGATCCATATTTAATCTTTGTCAGTACTTATGAAAAGATGTCTCTGCTTGGACCTATAAAGAAATGCTAGGATTTGATCGAAAAATAGTGTTAAGAAGACTATCAGACTTATCAAACAAGCTCAACGACATTTTCATCCTAACTTGATTCCTTAAATTGAAACTAAAATGAACAAGCTTGTTGAAGCTAGCTTTATTAGAGAACTTAAGTAGCTTACTTGGTTATCAAACATTATCTTAGTAAGAAAGAAAAATGACCAACTTTGAATTTATGTGGACATTTAGGAATTAAACAATACTTTCCCAAAAGATAATTTTCCTTTTCCTATAACTGAGATAATGGTGGATGCTACAAATGGTTATGAGGCTTTGTCTTTTATGAATGGGTTATTTGGTTATAATCAGATTCACATAGCTTCAAAGGATGAAGAACTTATGGCATTTCAAACTCCAAAAGTAATATATTGTTATAAAGTTATGCCTCTTAAGTTAAAAAAGGCTAGTGCTACGTATTAAAGAGCAATGCATAAGATCTTCGATGATATGCTTCACAAAAATATTGAATGGTATGTGAATAACTTGGTTGTGAAATCAAAGAAAAGTGTAGATCATCTTACTGATCTCTGTCAAGTGTTCAAAAGATTATATAGGTACTAATTAAAATGAATCTACTAAAGTTTTGCTTTTGGCATGTCTTCGAGCAAGTTATTAGGTTCATTATGTGACATCGTGGAATTGAGATTGATCAATCAAAGATAAAGAGGAACATGAAAATGCTAGAACCATGTAATTTTCATGAACTTAAAAGTTTGAAATGAAGATTAGCATATATTCGACACTTCATATCAAACTTGGCAGGTCAATGTCGACCATTCAATCGACTGGTGAAGAAAGATGTTCCTTTTGTTTGGGACGAAGCTTGTAGTAATGCTTTCAAAAGCATTAAGGCTTATTTGCTACAGTCGCTTGTTTTAAAAGATGATCCTTTATATTGATACATAAAAACATTCTTTAGAAGCATTGTTGGCATAAAAATGAAAAGGGAAAGAAAATGCACTCAATTATCTTAGTAGAATTTTTAATGGTGTTAAATTAAATTATTCTTTTATTGAAAAGACTTGTTCGGCAATAATGTTTGCTGTTAAAAATTTAAGGCATTTTTTGCAAGCTGACATTGTCTATTTGATATCCTGAGTGGATCCTCTTTAGTATCTTATGTCCAAGGCTATATTTAATGGAAGATTGGAAAAATGGGCTCTCTTGCTACAAATGTTTGATATCACTTATATTCTATAAAAGGCTGTCAAGAGATAAATATTGGCTAATTTTCTTAAACACCATCATATTCTGGATGATTGGGAATTCTTTGAAGATCTTTCCAATAATGATGTTCTTTTTATTGAAATACCTAAGCCATGGAAGTTGTTCTTTGATGGGGCTGTATAGTAAGATAAAGCTAGAGTAGATATTGTCTTTGTTACTCTGGAAAGTGATGTGTTACCTTAAGCATTCACTCTCACTGAAATTTGCTCCAACAATGTAGCAAGATACCAAGCTCTAATCCTTGGACTAGAAATGGCAATGGATATGAAAATTACTCAACTTAAAATGATTAACGATTCTAAATTGGTTATCAACCAACTTTTTTCACTTTATGAAGTAAAGAAACTAAAGCTTTTACCATATGTCAACCATGTAAAGAAACTCTTGGAACGATTTGACAATGTGAACCTAAAGCATTGCCAAGAAAAAAAATGCATAAATAGATTCTCTAGGCAATTTGGCATCATCTCTTGCATTACGAAGTGCTAAAATAAAAGTTCCCTTATGTAAACGATGGGTTTTGCTATCAATTACTATCTCTGAAAAAGAGAATATAGAATCCAATGTTGTTTTAATTTGTGAAATTAAGAAAGAAGATTAGAGACAACTATTGATTGATTATCTAGAGTATGGTAAATTACCTAGTGATCCAAAACGTAAAACAGAAGTGAAATGTCTAGCTTCTCAATTTAATTACATCAACGCTAAACTTTATCATCACTCTTTTGATGGAGTCTTTCTTTGATGTTTAGGAGAAGATGAAGCATCCAAAGCTTTACAAGTACCTTATTTTAGAGTTATGGTGCACATCAATCTCGAGCTAAGTTGCACTTTCAAATGAAAAAGTTATGATACTATTGGCCTACAATGGTAAAAGATAGCCTGGACTATGCTAAGAAGTGTTAAGCTTATTAGTTTCATGCTAATTTTATCCATCAACCTTTTGAGCCACTACATCCAACAATCATATCTTGGCCATTTGATGGTTGGAGACTTGACTTGGTAGGACCATTACTTAAGAGTTCGATGGGGCATATGTATATACTTGTAGCTACAGATTACTTTTGGGCAGAAGCAGTGCCTTACAAATAAGTAAAGAAAAAAACTATTGCAACTTTCATTTGTACTAATATCATTTATCAATATGGCATACCATGATACATAATGACTGATAATGGGAAGCAGTTTAACATGAGCAAATTATGTTCATAGTTTGATTTTAAGCAATATCATTCTTCAATGTACCATGCTCCAGCAAATGGATTAGCAAAAGCTTTTAACAAGACTTTATGCAATCTTCTCAAAAAAGTGGTTAATCATTCAAAGAAAGATTGGCATGAAAGGATGGGAAAAGCTTTATGGGCTTATCATACTATTCCAAACACTAACTCAGGCTACTCCATATGCACTTATTTATGGTGCAGAGACTATTCTACCATTTGAGCAACAAATTCCATCATTAAGAATTATAATCTAAGAAAGTTTTACTAATGAAGACCATGTATTGCCTACACATAGAGGAATTAGAAGCCTTGGATGAGAAAAGGTTGGAAACACAATAATACTTGGAGTGTATAAAGTTTGATTATCCAAAGTTTTTAACAAGAAAGTTAAGCCACAGTTATTTCAAGTTAGAGACTTAGTCCTTGCTGTGAAAAGACCTATAAATACCATATATCGCATGGGTAACAAGTTCTTCCTAAAATGGGATGGACTATATGTTGTTCGAGAAGTCTATACCAATGGCGCAGACAAGATAGTTGATTAAGATGGTCTCCATGTTGGACCAGTTAATGGCAAGTTTTTAAAGTGGTACTATTTTTAAAAAATGTTGCTCTTAAACATGAGCTTAAACTACACATTCAAAATAAAAGAAAAAAAAGGTCGCTAAGTTGAAAATCCCTTTTGGGATAACTTAAGCAAAAGTTAGAGCATAAAAAAAATAAACTATGTTATGAGTTAATATTTTATAGGTACGTAGGCAGCTTGGTTTCATTACCAAGTTTAGTTAATAAAAAAATAAAAAAATAAAGTTTGATTCAAATATTATTTTTAGAAGTATCATGACAATTTTTTATGTCAAATTTTTCTTTTTACGAATTGAAGGTCCTTTGCAGTTTGATTTATAATCGAGCTTTCACATAAGTGCTTTAGGAAAGTTCAAATGATAGTTCCCTAAGATAATAACTTTATTCCAAATTTGAAAAAGAAATTACAATTGTAGAGAAATATTGAATGATCCTAAGCATCAATGTTCCAAGGTAAGAAAAAAAATCAAGGCTTCCATTTGAAATTCTGCAGGTCTTCTTGAGAGGCTTCTAACAAGGTTCTAAGCAGATTTAAGCTTTTTACTTCATTCTCGCTATGGGTGGTAGAAGTTTCAATAGAACTTATCTCCTCATGGATCTTGGAAGTGTCAATTTTCTTTCTTTCCAATAAAGCTTTAGTTTCTTTAAGTGATGATTCAAGTTTTTGCTTTGTAAACTACAAGAAATCAATTCTTGTTCTATGTTTGCCAAGTCTAATTGTAAAGTGTCAATGTCTTTGATAGCTTTATGTTTAAGTAACATTGAATCTGTAAGGCAAGCTTCAAGTGCTTGGAGTTTTTCAGTTTGAACCTACGATGACATGCGAGATGATATAGATAATTCAATATCATTAAAACTTTGGACTTGTTTGAAGTAATCTTCCACCATACTTAGCAATGGAGATTTAAGCTTTTTACTTCATTCTCGCTATGGGCAGTAGAAGTTTCGATAAAACTCATCTCTACATGGATCTTGGAAGTGTCAATTCTCTTTCTTTCTAATAAAGCTTCAGTTTTTTTAAGTGATGATTCAAGTTTTTGCTTTTTAAACTGCAAAGAAATTAATTCTTGTTCTATGTTTTCCAAGTCTGGTTGTAAAGTGTTAACGTCTTCAATAGCTTTATGTTTAAGTAACATTGAATTTGCAAGGCGAGCTTTAAGTGCTTGGAGTTTTTCAGTTTAAACTTGGGATGACATTTGAGATGATACAGACAATTTAATATCATTAAGCTTTTGGACTTGTCTAAAGTAATCTCCCACCATACTTCACAATGGAGATGAATCAATAGACATAATTCCTTTTATTGCATCAAAAATCTTATAAACATCTTTAATAAGTGAAAAAACTCGATTAAAAAGAGCTTAAACAATTTTTACTTGAATACTTTCCTATAAAATGGTTGCAGGCTTTAATTAACCATCAGATATAATTTTAATAGCACTAAACTTTAAGAATTTTGGAAGTGCATGTTGACTAGTTGCAATATAAGAGCTTATAGGAGTCCCTACAAAGGTAAAAGTATTTTTGCTTAAGCAAGCATGTTTAGAGGTAGTGCTTAAAACATTGTTCTCAATCTTGGCTACAAGTTTCTTTATCTCAACTGGATTAGAAACTGAAGTTTAATTTTTAGCTGGGGATGTATTACCAAGAGAGAATTCTTTGGGCTCATTTCCAATATATATCATTACTGTTGGCTAAATCTTCAATCTCATAGGACACTATTTTTTGATAACTTTTTTTGGAACTTCTTGTACTTCATTGACTAATGGAACTAATTGAATAACTACTTTTGATGTATTCACACATTCCTTATTCAAATTTATGGTGGCCAAAGCTTTGGCTTTTAAAGAATTTTCTTTAACAACATCCCATGAAGCCTTTCTCTTCTTTGACGGGGTTATGTGAATGCTCAAAATCAAAACATTAATAGAATCCTCGAGGTATGGTTCATGAACTTTTATCCACTACTCTATGTACCTTATAGTGGCTTGATTATTAAGGTTTGGGGAATGAGTGCGAGAGATCAATCTAGATTTTGTATGGGAACACATGCATATGTTCCACAATCTCCATAAATCTTCCATAGATCCACTACTTTATGTACCTTACAGTGGCTTTATCTCTAGCTATTCCTTGATCTTGATGCTTCCAAAGAATACCAGTAGGGTAAAGCATGACTCTTGGATGAGCAGACTTTCTTGTTCTTCAAGCAAGTGGCTTAAAATAATGTGATTTGCCATGAAACCAACAATTGATTTAATCCTCAATAAAGACTTTATCTTTCTTATTTTTCTTTAAATGATAGAATGCAGCAAATAGATATTTGTAACTTCTTAAAAGGAATCTGCCATTGTTATCAAATTCAGCCAATTCAGTAGCGTATGGAATGACTTCATCATAGAAAATACCATGAATAGGTAAAGCACCCAGCTTATGCAGATCCTATAATGGGATAAAAGGCTCTCTGCTAGCCAAATGGAGTGTATTAGTTGATGGACAGCAAGCTTCACAAAATGCATCGATAATGTCTTTGTTGCAATCATAAGCGTATAATGGTTCATAAATAGCATCATATATACTAGCTGATATCGATGTTCTATGGAAGTGATATAAGACATCTTTAGTCCATTCCCAATACTTAGGCTAGTAACCAAATTCTCCAAGAATTTTTAAAAGAAGATCTCCAATATGTTTCTTTGGCACGAAGATTTGATTGCAAACATCAGGCCTTTGGGAAAAATTGAGAGGCTTGGGAGAGTTCCATTGACCAATCATTCAAGGTAAGAGAAAAAAATAAACGATGTCCAAGTTGATTGGTATCTACCAGATGTAATCCTTTTTCAATGTCTTGGTCTTTTTTAGAAAGAATGACTAAATAATCTTAATCATCTTTAAAGTATACCATGGTGGCCTTACAAGACAAAAAATCATGTCGTAGTGAATAGAGAATAAAATAAACTTTATTCGTGAGATAAAATGATTTTAGATACAAAGCTTGGGATAGAATTAAAAGTGTTACTTTGATATATAATTAAATTCTCGAAGCTGATAATTTAAAAAATAATAATGATAATAATTGTGAATACATGAGATAAATGTGATATATATGGTGGCAAGTAACAAAAACAAGCAAAGTGTCAAGATTCACGCATAAACAGTGACAAATGAAGCATGATTGTGTTAAACAGTGGAGACAAGTGTATTTGATACCACTATTCAAGAAGAGCAGATCGAATACAAGTAAGAGAATTGTAGTCCTGGAAGCTCGTGATGTGTAAGCCACTTTGTATTTGTAAAATGAGAGATAAAATTAGATTTAAAGAAAAAAAATCAAATCAAGATGAAAAGAAACTATTTTGGCAATGCAATCACTTCTTGATATATTGTTTCTTGCCCTTTAAAAACAAAGCAAGATTTGGCCTTTTCTCGATTCAGAAAGATTAAAACTTAATAATGCCGTTAAAGAATGGTGGCTTCATATTGTTGTTCCAAAACCTTATCAAAACTTTCACTTTTGCTTGTTTGCATGGAACTCTAGATGAATGAAATTTAGAGTAGGTTAAAACAAACTTTTTGATGCTCTTGCAATTATGAAAAACTATAGAACCCAAGGGTGCCTTATATACTAGTTTGAATCCTTATTTGGAGTTAAAGTTTGAATCCTTTTTGGATTAAAGGTTTGTCATTCTTAAGAAACCATAATATAATTGAAATAAATTAGGATGGTGTAACTCGATGTAAAGTGGGAAAGCTAATTTCCTGTACATTTTCAAAGAGAATTGGACTCTCATCTTGAATAATGCATGATTCGTACAAGTTTCCATATGGTGTTGGCCCATGCTATTTTTTTAACCTACTTTGAATCAACAATTCTTGAGATTATATTTCTACATTCACATGGGCCATATGAAGATTTTATTTGTGGCCTTTTACATCATTTAATTAAATTTTTGGGGTCATGAATTTTTGTTTTTCTAAAGCCATGTGTATGGACTAATCTAAATTTCCTTTTATGAAGGCATCAATCCAATTCGTCATTCATTGTGATTGGAATTCTTTAACTAACTTTTGATTGAAAGGTCTCATAAAAATGGTAATATTTGATTGTATCATAGAAAAAAATATATGCTAGATCAAAAAAAAAAATTTTTGAGCCAGCACAAATATGTAAATAAATTTTGATGTCAAAAGCAAATCAAATTCCAAGACTTGCTTACTGGCTACACTGACCAAGTCTTGAGGCTGCATTTGTAGAAAGAAAAAATTTTCAATCAATCACAAATTACCACATGTAACTTGAAATTTATTTTAATTAAAAATTATCAATTAAATTTTGCATCATCGCATGTAATCGATGACATCATATGTGATGGCATCATAAATAGATATTTATCTTTAATTAAATTAAAACATTTAAAGTTTTATCTCTAATTAAATTAAATTAAATTAAATTAATTTAGAGATAAATAAAAGAGTTTTATCTTTAATTAAATTAAAAGATAATTTATCAAGATAAATTTATTAAAGAAGTTATATTTTTCTAAGAACACTTTTCTACCTGGATCATTGACATTATAAAAGGTGTCCACCAAAGACATTCAACACAATTCACAAGCTTAAAAAGAAAAAGCAAATTTTGAAGATTTAAGTTTTCCCGAAGTTTCAAAAAGTTTTCTCCCAAGAACGCGAAGAATGCTGCTCTTGTTCTTCAAGAAACTGCTCTCTGATCCTATTCCAATGACAGAAAAGAGGTGAATTTTGTTTGTCAAGATTACGTCTAGATGACCTTTGAAGTGGACCTCATTGATTCAAGATCAAGTCTGAAGACCCTTGAATCAAAGTTTTTGCTGAAGACAAAAATCAAAGGATTTCTTTATTGTAAAGAATATCTAGAGATTATAACTCAAGTTTGATAAACAAAGTTGATTTATTTGTCTCCAATTTTCTTTATCTTTTTGACATGAAATTTTTATGTATAGTATAAGCCATGGAGATTGTTACAAAGGCAAGAATATGTGGAATTTGAGTCATGATTCTACATTGTTGTTTCATCATTCAAAGCCCATTGATTTATTTACTCATGATGTACATTTACAAGATTCAAAAAAGCAAGAAACAAAAAGACCACTCTTGTAAGCACTTCATTGTTCAAATTATGTTGGTGCTTCTAGGGAATCTTTACAAGTCCTAGACATTCTTTTTGAACCCTATATTATAAAACCCTCCATGATTGCTTTATTTGCATGCCTTCTACTTTGCCAAGCCCTAAATTTATAAAGCCGATATTTACAAGTCTTATCAGCTAGAAGGTTATCTCAATGATCACTTCATTACCTCTAATGTTTTATTGCCTCTAATAACAAGATATAAGTTCAGTAGGAATAATTCATCCTTGTTTCAAATCAGATTACGTTGGCATCAAGCAACTTTTGAACTTTTTTTTTTGAAAGTATAGCATGTTTCTATTGAATGTCCTATTTTCCTGGATGGTGTTCACAATGTTCATTAATTTTATACGATACAGGATATGGGGGTTGATATGGAAGAACATATTCAGGAGTGAAAAGTTAAAGTTGAAGTAGAAGAAAGTATAGTTCCTTATAGGTTAGTGCGATCAAATCGAATTTATGATTCATTCATGATCTTTTCTTGGTATGGTCATCAGAAGCTGCCTAGCATTAAGAAAACTTATACGGTTGAAAACAAACTAATTCGTATGGGTGCAGAATTAGGTGGCTTTATTTTCATGATGTACATGGACCTGGGATTGGGATCCTTATCTGATGGTTTAATAGGTCCAATCTTTGAGTCTTTAAGTGTCAAAGGTTAGGTTAAAGCCAATGGTAATTCTTAGGGATCACCTATAAAATCTTTAATGATTTTTGTCAATTTGAATAATTATTCCTTTATCTCTTAGATCTCCTGTCCCATTCTTTTAACTATCATCTCTAAAGTACTTAGTCGTGCTTCCAATTGATCTTAGATCTTGACTTTTTAAATTCATCAAGGGTGTTCCTAAGCAAGGTCCCTTTTTTAAACTTTTAATCATGTTTATCAATTTTTTGATCTATTTTTTCATTCCCTGGACTACATGACCAAATTCTTCTTGGATTGACTCTAACACACTCTTGCCCCAATATTACCATCCATGTTGTGATTCTTAGAAAAACAATAAATGGAATTGTTTTAGTATATTACAAAAATTATGAATGCATGAGCATATAAAGATGTGAACTTTGCAAATGTATAAAGAAATGCATGAATGAATTTACAAGTGTCCATGGGATAGGAATGTCAAGCCAAAAATTCCTTCCTAGTATAATAAATTAATGTAAGGAACAAACAAAAGTAAAATGTATAATAGCAATACAACATACATTTATTAATATCGAGATAATCAAATTGCAAGAGTAAAAGGTTTGAAGTACACCGTTATGTATACCTAATTCGGTACCCTCTAGAACCAGGTAGGCTTTAACTAGGGAAGTCTCTTATAGTTCATTATAGGAAGTTTAGGTTAGACATCTAAATAGGTTCTCAAATTATTCCCCAAGTTTGAAAAAAACAAATGAGGTAGCCTAATCCTTACCCATTGTAGGTTTACATTGAAAAAGGTTTAATTTAAGTGGAAGTATCTTCCAAGCCCATAACGAGGCTAACACCTTTAGCAGGCATAGGAATTTACAGCTGTTAAGCTTTTCATTGGCCTAAATAGAGGCTAACCCCTCAGAAACCAAATTAATCAAAATTTTATTAACACATAAGTAATTTTAGGCCTGACTCTCTAACCGTCCCTAATGGAGTCACCAAGTTGTCGAAACATGGTTTAGATAAGAATCTTGACCAACCAGACTTAAAATGGCAGGTGCACCGTTATTCATATATATTTATATATATATGAATATCATTATTTTCTTTTAGTTTAGGGGCATATATCATTATTATTTTATTATTCTTTATTTTTCGTGCTTGAGAACTGAGTTGTCAAGATAAATTGCTCCTTGGACTTAACTCTAAATAATCATTACAAAATGACCATTTATTTTGGAGTCGCTACCAATCTTATTTTGGTCAGGTGAGATTGGTCATCTACCAAAGTTCACATTGCAAGGATTATGAAACCCTTAAAAACAAACTTCGAGGTCTACACTTATACTAGAGATCACTTGAAAAGGTTTAGGAGTCGATTACAATCATAAGCAAGGATTGACCTTCTCGTGATGCCCCGTAATCGGTATCTTATTAATTGCATGTTAACATAAATTTGATTTTTATTCAATTTCAATATTTGATATTTAATTAT
>JBBYHM010398106.1:0-13604 GCA_038381775.1 Adansonia rubrostipa | reverse complement strand
CAAGTAAAATATTGAAAATAAATTTAAAATGAAGCTAAAATTAACTAAATAACAATGCAAAGAAAATAAATAGGGTTTAATTAATCAATGAGAAAAATCTAGAATTACAACTTCTCTCAACACTTTATTTGAATCTGTTTTATCCTTTTAAATTGATTAATAACAATGAGTTGTTAACATAGAGGTCTAATTTATTTATAAGTATCTTTCAATTGTCTTATAAAAAATATTTTTCTTAACCATTTTACTATAATCCTATGTAAATTGACTCTAATTTGGTTATATATAATATGCTCTTATATTTTTATCTATCATACACATTAATTCATTCTATCTAATTTTGATCTTTAAATTTAAAATTTTTTATTTAAGCATTTAAAATCCAATGTATTGATACTAAAATATCTTTTAAATCAATATAAACGTAAAAAATATATATATCATATCAATTTCATATGTGATCATTTTTACTATTATAAATTCCTTGAATAGTTACACCCACTTAATTGGTGAAATTAACAAAAAAAAAAAAAAACCCAAATAGAATTTTTACTATAAATGTAAAATTAAAGTATTTTTGTCTTTTCCAATGAAGTTATAATTAATTATGCAAATTTTCTTTTTACTTAAAAAAGCCAATTTTTTTACTTAGAAAAGAACTTCCCGATTTTTTTTTTTAAAATCAATCTTCTTAAATGTTAATATATTACTGTTCAAAAAAATAAATCAGAAAAAAAAATTTCACCACTTTTATGGGTGTACCAAAATCTAATATATATATATATATATATATATAATGATAATAAACCTTGACATTTATAAGTATTTCAAATTCATAGTAGTTATTATTATAATTTAAACAAATGTTGTCTTCATTTTCCCTTTTCCTTTTTTATGGCATTTAATTCTTCTTCATATTTCTTTCCCTAATTTTCAATATTTGTTATTATTTGAATAATATTATTATTTGAATAAATTATTTTATTATAATGACTTGTTAATGCCGTATTAAATTATAAGTTAGAATTGATTTAGAAAATTTATTTCCTTTAGCTATCTAAGAGAAATGAAATATTGAAAAATTAAATCAGCTAATTTCTATTTTTAAAAATTATTTATGCATAAAAAATTAAAGTAAAGGAATAAAATGAAACTCAAAATGTTTATTTTGTTTATTTTTTTCTTTAAATATAGAAAACATCAAAAGAAAAGAGAAGAAAAATAATAAAAAAAAATCCACGCATGAGATTTTTTTAATATGTAGGTATAGATAAAGGAGTTTAAGTTGCTGAAACAAAGTTATGTGTTGTTAAGATGCTGCTGGAAATTATATTCACAATATGAGTGGTAGACTGTAGATATATGACATTGAGATTAATTTAAAGATAGAATTCCTAGGCTTGTTTATCAAGTCAAACCTGTTTTTATGATAATATGCATTTCAGCTATTACAGACATTACGAAAATGGTTTATCGAAAAAGATACCTTTGTTCATTGAAAGGTTTAATCTGGAGGGAGCCAAACTCTTTTGTAAACCAAAATCAGATTTATTCCACTTCAAACTTCAAAGGGGTGATAGGCGTAAGCAACCCAATTGAGTACCTAATAATACCAATCACCTGTCATTGGCTGACTCCTCTGCATATATAGTAGCCAAATGCAGAAGCTTCTGTATGCCAAATAATATTGGAGTAATTGCATTGCAGCATAAAAAAAAGGTGATTTTTATATGGAGATGGACAAAGAAAGCTGATTGCTACCGGGCAAAGCCACCATTGAAAATTTATTTAGGCAAAAGTAAAGGGAGCCAAACCAACTGATTATGGCAACAGACCTTCTGTAATTTATATCATACAAACTCTAATCTTTGCCTGTATTACAACTTTGCTAGTTTATTTGAGAACCAGACTGGGGGTCCACTGACAACTTAGTACCACACTGACAAAACACTAACTAGGAGAGATGAGCAGCGCTTATAGAGAATATGCATCGATGAACTTAACAACATACTTACCTGGATGGGGTCGATGGGTGATCATGAAAGCCCATGGCCTAGGTAGGTGGCTTCCATTGCACTTTAGAGGTGCACTTGCCTAAGGTCTCCCCAAGTGGAGAGCTTACATCATTATTTGTGGAAGTGGGGGCCTACGTCCGCGCAGCCCCTATCAAATTACTAGTTAAAAGTGTTAAGTAGCTTCTTCTTGCTCGCGGTTTAAATAAGAGAAGTAATGGTGGAATGGAATGAATCTGATCCTTACATAGTAGAAAGATCATGCCTTCTGTTCTTGTCCGTTTGTACCCTACTTAATACTATTATGTTGGATGGACGCTTTCATTAAAATTTAGAATGCTTTTAATGCTAGCCAACTGGGACTAGTGTCATAAGGCCATTACCCTCTTCCCAAAAGACATGTCTGATAAAATGTGCGGTACACTCGCTTATATGCCCAAAGACCTTCCCTTTCATATCCGATGTGGGATTAATGCACCCTGCCTACTTCTTTAGAGTGCTCGGTGTGACATTCCTCCCCACCCAATCTCATGACGCCCCCGTCACAGGCCTCTCCACCATTTCTGCCTACCTTACCCTTAAGGTGTTTGACGGGGAGTCACGGTTGGTCCACTCTGCCTGCCCCATCCGTTAGGCACTCAGCATAAAATCGGATGGTCAAGAGTTGGCTTTGATGCCACTTGTCACAGGGCCATTACCCTCTTCCCAAAAGATATGTCTGATAGGATGTGCAGCGCACCCGCTCATATGCTCAAAGACCTTCCCTTTCATATCCGAAGTGGGATTAATGCACCCTGCCTACTTCTTTAGAGCGCTTGGTGTGACACTAGCTTCTTACTGCTTCTATGAAGTTACTTCCATCTAGTAAATGATATTGGGACTTGACACTGATTATGGTAGAAAATGACTCATGTTTCATGAAACAATGAGTAAATTAATGAAATAAACTATTGTGGAAATATCAGTAGCAAAACTGTAGATTGAAATGGAGGAAAAAGAGAATAGATGTTTATATAGTTTGGTTTTTAAAATGAAATAGAGAAATACTTACTGTCAAGAGTTCACTTTGCAAAGTAAAAAATTCCAGTGTATAAGTTGAATTCAAGCACTCCTATTGGCGTTGAAGAATTATCTGGCGATGGCATGGAACAGGTAATTGCAGAACTTTCATTTACAAACGAGCATCCATCATTTTGCTTTTATCTGTTTGTCTTGCCATAGTGAATTTATATACTTCACTGCTTTTGTCTAACAATTTTTTTCCCTGAATCTCATAATCCTTGTTTTGGTTTTGTTTTATGTTACATATGATAGTATGAAGCATAATATCATTACATGAATATTTTTTTGTTTTTAATTTAATTTTATTATCAAGTGCATTGTCAATTGTCTAGACTAACCTATAAAAATATTATTAGTTTCGACCCATTAAATTAAACTTACTTAGTGAACCTAACAACATACTTACCTAGATGGGGTCGATGGATGATCATGAAGGCCCATGGCCTAGGTATGTCGCTTCTATTGCACTTAAGAGGTGCACTTGCCTAAGGTCTCCCCAAGTGGGAGAGCCTGCATCATTTTTTGTAGAAATAGGGGCCTGCGTCCGTGCGGCCTCTATCAAATTGCTAGTTATAAGTGTTAAGCATCTTGCTTGGAGTTTAAATAGGAAAAGTAATAATGGAATGGAATGACTCTGATCCTTACATATTAGGAAGATCATGCATTCTGTTTTTCTTGTCTGTTTGTACCTTGCTTCATACAGTTCTATTGGATGGACTCTTTCATTAGAATTATGAATGCTTTGATGCTGGCCAACTGGGACTAGCTTTTTGCTACTTCTATAAAGTTACTTCCATCTCGTAGAACATTTTGGGACTTAACACTTATAATGGTAGAAAATGCCTCTTATTTCATAAAATAATGAGTGAACTAAGAAAATAGACTATTCTGGAAATATCAGTAGCAAAACTATAGGTTGAAATGGAGGGAAAAGAGAATAGATATTTATGTAGTTTGGTTTTTAAAATTAAATAGAGAAATACTTACTGTAAAGCGTTCACTTTGCAAAGTTAAAAATTCCATCTTATAAGTTGAATTCAAGTAGTCCTATAGGCGTCAAAGAATTATCTTGCAATGGCATGGCAAAGGTAATTGTAGAATGTTCGTTCACAAATGAGCATCCATCACCATCATTTTGCTTCTCTCTGTTTGTCTTGCCATAGTGAATTTCTATATATCTTGATTTTGTCCAACAATTTTTTCCCTTAATCTCATAATCCTCATTTTGGTTTTGTTTTAAGTTACATATGATAGCATGAAGCACAATATCAATAGGTTAATATTTTTCTCTTTTTTATTCTTTCTATCAAATAAAGCGTCAATTGTCTATACTAACCTACAAAAATATTATTTATTTTAGCCTATTAGATTTTATAATTTTGTCTATGAATAATGCTTTATGAAAATCAGACAAATTCCACATTGAAGAAGAACAATAAACAACAACAAAATCCATTTTTTTATATCCAATCACTTATCAATGTGAAAGTTATAGAGCCATGCATTGAGCACAAAGCGAATTATTCTTTCGCCTTTTACTAAAAAATACCGTGTACTTGCTACTTAAAATGGCATACATCAATTTTTAGAGGGGCATTGTTTTTAGAATGCTCCTATCAAAATTAGTTGAAAGTTGCCTATTATTTGTTTGCAAATCTCTATGTTAATGGTCAAAGCAATTGTTGCATTTCATAGGTATCATCATTGGAGATGGGCTTCCAAAGGGTAATTTTAATGTATGAAACTCGACTAAGATTTACTTTACTTCTTCACGCTAAGAGTGTTAAATCTGTTGGCCAACAATAGAGTTGGAACATTAATAAATGATGCCATTGATTATTTACTTTTAAGAATAAATAAGTTTTTTGGGAAGTTTCTCACTACCTTTTCGTAATAAGAGGCTCATAACATGCCAATGAATATAACCATAATCTCTTTTTCTATCTGTAAGGGATGAATCTAGGCAGCCTCTTCCATCCATCTTGTAGTGTATTGCCTAAAACTTTCATTAGTTCTTTTCCTTATGCCCATAAGAGATAGACAACTAAAGATCTGACCATCGGTGGGTCTCTCTTTATTAGTAGCATTGATATTTGGATCATCATGTCCATCCCACTCTTCATAGAACTCGGTTTTAGATCGATCCATCATCACTTAGACCATCTTCAAGAATGATGGACAATGTTGCAAGTCGTGTTCTTGACAGTAGTGGCAGCAAGATGTATCAATGGTATTTCTTCTTTGACTTCTATTATCTGTAACTATTCCAGTTTTCATGAAAGCCTACCAAGCCTTGCTTATCGGGGTTTTGACTTTCCCTATGCTTTTTTTAATTTGATAGTCATTTCCATTGATGATCACATTTACTCTTGGTTTGGCATGGTTAGGGAATGGGTTAGCCCCCATATTGGGTTCAGGACCTTGCTCAATCTTGATCACTCTTTTTTTGAGCAAAACCTGTTCTTTTCTTTTGAATGAAGTGCAGTTCTCAATGGAGTGGCCTTGCGCTCTTGCGTGGTATTCACAATAAGTGCTCTCATCATACCATTTGGGGTACGATGGTGATCCTAGGTTAGTGAATACTGGAGCCACTAGTTTGCTTGCCAATAAGTGGGAGTAGATCTCTTTATTTGAGTAAGTGAGTGGTTCAAAGTGCTTCCTTTCTAGGGATACTTGTTTGTTATTCAGAGCCATCGCATTGTGCATATTGCGGGGCTGTGCATTTTAGGCCGCACTTTGCATGGAATTTGGTCCAAAGCTTATTGCAGGAGCAAACCCAGTAGCATGGACTGGTTACGATGCTAATAAGTAAGGGGTAAAAGTCATATTCAATGTGCTTGGGAAGTACATAGGCTGTGCTAGATGCAGCTTTGATTAAACCTTACTCAATTCTCGCCTATAGTATTCACTTCCCTCTCTTTACCTTTATTTTCTATCTTTTTGACTAATCTAGATGCTTCTTTTGCAGACATTTTACTGTTCTTGATGGCGTTCTCAACCATTTCACCTGATAAGACCATAACAGCGAAATTTTTCATGGCATTTCCTACTAGCCTTTTATAGTAAGAAGCTCGTAAGGTGCTACCAAACATAACTGTCATTTCTTTTTAGTTAGAGAATGGTGAACTTAAACCGTCTTCTACGTCTATTTTGAGCATACTATCAAAAACTCTCGAAAGATTTCTTTTCCATGTTCATGAGAGAAAGACGATTCAAAACCCAATTAGACACATGCTTATACTGTTCAAGGAATACGCATGCTAAGTCTGCCCATGTCTAAATTCTTGCAGGATCAAGTCCTATGTACCATCAGAGGGTTGCCCCAGTCAGGCTATGATGGAAGCAATGGATCAGTAGCTTCTCGTTCTCTTTGTGTCCTACCATTTTATGATAGTACATGCGCAGATAGGTAGGAGGGTCAATAGTCCTATTGTATTTTTCAAAATCGGGCACTTTAAACTTGGGTGGGATGACGAGGCTTAAAACTAGCCCTAATGACTTTGCGTCTATGATTCCAAATTTGTTACTTCTTTCCACCGCTCGAAGATGTTTCTCTAATGAGTGATACTTGTCTAAGTCCTCATCATTTTTCTAGGGCTTTTTTGCCTTTTCTTTCTCCATGTGCTCATCGAGGTCTAGGATTATACGCCTTAACAGTGAAGAGCCTGTGCTTTGAAATCCTTGAATTACGTGTGACGCTGTTGTAGGATTGACATAAATAAATGGCTGAGATGGTGGGATATTCGTTGCTAGAGGGTGCTACCCATGTAGTGCCCCTTCTTAAACATTGGTGGCCTCAGTACCACCATTCAAATTGCTTTCACGGTGGGTCAGTTTTTTCCCTATCTCGATTATGCTTTTTTACCTTTTTCCTTTAATGCATTAGACAAAAATTTAGTTAGGTTAGCGATTTATGCTTGAAGTCCCTCATTTTAACAGAGTGCCTACTCTTGAGACTATCTACATGAGTTCGAGCCTTTCTATGTAGGCCTAGTGATCGTTTTCCATCGCTTTTCGATGATTGCGAGTGTTATACTGATGGCGAACTATAGATTCCATGTTTTGGATCACCTTCACTTTAAATTATTTTCGGATTAGGCCTTTATGGTATGTTCATGCATATGTTTGATGCAATGAGGATGAATAAATAAAAACCATGAAAGGATTAGGTTAATTACGCAAATGCAAAAGGAAAATTAGATAAAGGGATAGCTCCAGCAATAGCATATTTCATTAAAGCGACAAAATGTCTTAATTACATGTAATTACATTCGAAAGTGCATGACATGATAACATTGCTTGATTATATAGTCCAAGAAATCTAACAACTCTTGCTTGTAGGCTTTGGTAGGCAAGATATCACGTGTCAAAGATCAGGATACATCCATTATGTTCTCAGCCTCCAACTGAGCTTTCTGAATCTATTCTGTGAGATGGCAATGATAGTCTTAATGGTTTTGGCATGCGTGATTAACCACTTGTAGCCATTTTTGCTCCCGCTATTCGAGGCTCTCACTAATGCATCGACTTGATCTTGGCGAGCTTGAAGAAAATGCTCTAAGTTTTCGGTTCTGAGTGTTAAAACTTTATTTTTGGACTGGTTTGCTCTCAAATCTTAGACTTGGTCCTTTAACCGTTCATTTCTCCTTCGATAAATTGATGCAAGAGCCTGGGCTCTAACAAGCTTCTTCTTATTGGCCTTAGTAGCTTCTCTCCATTGGTGTAGTTCCTTCTTGAGAGCAGTAATTTTTTTCCTCTACTCAACTAATGATTTGTCAAGCCTTTGGGACTTGCTTGCTTTGTAAGGGGCCACATAGTCTCTTTTTAAGCTTTTAAGATCCTCCTTAAGGTGGTTTTTTTTCTTGATAACTGTGCTCATCTCGCCATCCTTGAGGTAGAGATCCATTTTTAATTAACTATTTCCTCTTTAATAGGGTAATCTCCTTGGCAAAGGTTATCTTCTCTTATTCGAACTCTTGCTTGAGCAATTCAACCTCATAGGGAAATTCATCAATTGGCATTTGTAATGTCCCAATACTAGATAAAGGATGACGCCACTAATGCGATGGATCCTCCATTCATCATATCCTGGGGTTATACTACTCCCTCTCTAATATCTCTCCATGCAATAGGTTTGTCTTCATGCTTGAAAGGCTAGCTGGAATTTTGACTTGTAGTCGAGCTTACCATAATGGAAATCCCATAAGTCTAAGTTATGGATGAAGGGGAAGAATTGATGGCATTGGAATTGTCAAAAAACTAAAATAGAGGTGTAGCTAGTATTCCCCATAATCCCCTAAGCGGTACACAGTTGTAATCTCTATATCGGTATATGACCGTTTATGGGAAAAACTAAGAGGCCTTCCATGTTACCTTCTTCCCCTTGAGGTTTCAAAAGTTTTGGACCCATTGCTCTTTAGATTTATCTTGAAGCCATTCCTTCTCAAGTACCTTAGAGATAGGGCTTAAGCTGGGTAAGAAGTAGTGTGACATCCTATTTTCTTCTAGGCTAAAGTGACTGACGAGCCAAATGTGAAAGAATGGTGCACGTCCGATGAAACAACCCATTCCCATTTTCTTACAAAAATTAAGAGCTCGAATAGTTTCAGCATGGATGACCAGTGCATGATTAATATTGCAGCACAAGTGAGAAAAGACCTCTACTACCATAGCTTCAATATAGCCTAATTTCTTTGGGAATATAACCAAACCATATATAGTGTAGATATCTTGGATTTTTTGGATGTCAACAGCACTCGCCATTATTTCTCTTAAATTAGCCTATGAGATGCATTCATGTTTCCCCTTTGGTTTGATATGACTTTCAATCCAAGACTCCATTGCCCTGAGGATTTAAGCCAATATTTTCTTGAAGGTTAAAGGATTCAACGCTTTGCAGTATATCCTGTCAACCTTTGCCCTTTCAATATTGAGTAACGTAGTGTATTCATTAATCGTAGAGACTAAGTCTTCATGATCAAAAGTGAAGCACTAGTATGCTGGATTCCAAAATTGAGAGGCTGCTTGCAACAAACTAATATCCAAATGAACTTGAAGTGGGAGAGCAATATCTCCATATCTCTTAGTGAATGATTCCTTTTCAGTACTGTCCCAATTAGTCCATATGCTCATGAGATCTTGCCAATCACTTTAATGGTATCCTATCTTGATCTTTTCATGCACTACTGAGGCATGCCTCAATTTGAAAACATCTCTGTCTTCAAATTGTTGGTGCTCTTTCCATGCTCTGACTTCTTTAAAGGGTTTTAACTTTGAAATGAACTATTGCTCCATGATAGATGCCCCTTGGTGAACACTGATCCATTAGAGCCAATTGTCCGATGATGACAGTAATTATGATGAAATGATGCATGGTGAAAAAGAAAAGCAAACAGAGAATAAGTTAGTAACCAATACGAAATAATAGGCAAAACGTAAGAAATTGAAGGAATTACAAAATTTACCCCCAGAATAGGCGGTACGACACCTAGGGGCAGATAAGATGATCACAAATGTTAAGGCATTGAATAGGCAGCATACTAACATACCCGTATTAAAATTGTCTCTTCATAAAGTTGCATGATACCTCACAAGGATTAAAACAGACCATCTAAACGGTGATGTTCGTTCATCACCACACATGCTAAGCCATCATTCAGGCAGCATGATGGCCTATCTTGGTCAGATACAACTATTTCAAGATGGCATTGTAGGTAATGGTATTCACTTATACTGACCCACTTATAAAAGAGGATTTACCATCAAATATAACAACATATCCTAAAAGAATGATCATGAAAATAAAAAGACAAATGTGAGTGACAATGTTCACCCATCATTGCCTGCGTATAAGTGATCTAGAGTATAAGCATATCCATCATTGTTTAACGGAACGAGTTTGATCTGGAGTATGCAATTCCCTATGCAAGGGCGGATGGGTACTCACGAGAGACATAGATAGTTTACATCCCGAAAGGTCTTGCCATGCCTACGTAGAGGGTTATGCATAAAGGCGGATGGCTCATTTCCTCCTAATAATTAGGATACTAAACACACCATGGTGTATGGTTGAAATCTAGTGCAAATGCAAGTGCACAGTGTGTGTCATGGAAACAATCAAACTTTTTTGTTTCATTCCATATTACCATATTTATTTAGATCAATATTTATTTGGGCACGAATAACCCCTAACAATCACAAGATAAAACACAAATAATAGAAATTAGTAGGCAAAAAAAATAAAGGAGAAATATATCTAAATAATTATGGAGACCAAAAAATTAAGAACCGAGTGGAAAATAGTTAGTTATAGGTCTAACTCTCTATAGTCCCTAGTGGAGTCGCCAAGCTGTCACCACCTGTCTGGCCCTTAAAACTTCAGATAATCCGAAGGCCATAGCACGCTCGACTTAAAAATAAATGATGATTGGTTATGGTCGAGCCTTTGAAATATCCCTTGATTGGATTTGGATTAGGCATAATAATATGAAAGGGTCAGGACCATCGATGAATCTCTCCTCCAACTGGACCTGGATGGCCACGACGAAGTCGCCATAAACTTAGAGTCGTCATTGATCATTTTAGGCTAGGCAAGATCGGATGCCTATTAAAACAATATCATGAGTTATGAAACTTGAAACACTGATTTCAAGGTCTACGAAGTCCAAAGATTCATTGGTTAGGCTCGGGAGTTGGTTACATGTAAAGAAGGACTAGCATCCCCACGATGCTCAAAATCAGTAACTACTAACTATATCTCACTTTGGTCTCAGTTAAATTGGTTTCATTTGGTCTCTATTTAGATATAATCCTTTTTAATGCATGAAGTTTTGAAAAATGTAAATTTAAGGTTTTTTATTAAGAAAATTAGATCACCCATGCACCTCGAAGATGTGAGGAGCATAGGGATTTTTATCAAAATGATGTTCGGATTGGATTTTAAAAATTAGATAGCACTGGAGAGATACCAACATGAAACATCGCCTCGTAAATTTCATTAGAAAATGAATTTTAAATTTGAATGCATAATAACACTACAAAAGGAAACAAGCTAGTGAGGCAAAAAATAAGAAATATAATAATATCATAAACAAGCAATCATAAACAAAAAAACATAAGAAAGAGGGGCGATTGAAATATATCTCATAATTGCTTTCGATTATTGAAGAATAACCCAGATGAAAATCTGAGAGACTAGTCTGGATTTGGTGGAAATTTGAAGAACAAAGATAATTTTTATCAAAACAGTTGGAGGCATCCGAAAGAGAGAATATTTTAAGTTTTTAAGGTAAAAGTGGGGTTAGAGTATCCCCTCAAAGAAGTGAGGTTGGAGTATCCCCTAAAATAGAGTTATGAAAATAGTTAGGAATAAAGAAAAAATTTTTTTTTAAATGAGGTTAGAGTATCCCCTCAAAGTAGTGGGGTTAGAGTATCCCCAAAGTTAGGAAAACATTTAAGAACAAGGAGAATGTTTAAATTTTTTTAATTAGAAATGAGGTTGGAGTATCCCTTTTGGAATAATGGAGTTAGAGTATCTTCACTAGCAAAAATTTTCATATAAAATCCTATTTTTGTTATTTTAATCTTGATTTGAGTTATAAGAGTTTGATGTTGTGGGAGACACTAAACAAGTACATTTCGAGACATCTTAACGTCTCGCTAAAAGGAGATTCAAAAATTAGGTTGAAAACAAGGAAAACATTGTGTCTTCTCTATTTTTGGATTTTGTTTGGGTGCATCCGAAGATTTTAGAGGGTAAACAAGGAATCTTTGGAAAGGTAGCTTGACAAGGTTTAACATAAAAATATTTAAAAAATTCTAGAAAATCACTTTCTAGGCAGAATTAATTTTTGAATTCAGGTTCATCTTAGCATTGGCAGCATGTACAATTAAAAGGGTGTGGTGGATTTCAAAAAATCATTCTAAGCTTATCTGAAATTGTTAGATCATAGATAATACATTTCTGGAAAAGGAATTTTGTGAACATTTTGGGAAAAATATTTAAAAATTTTGTAAAAATCAATAGTGGGCCGTAATGGCCCCAAACAGAATGTTACATGCTGGTTCCAGTGGTTTCGTATAACAAAGGTTTAAAAAATCATAAATCCCTTGTCCGGGACGATCTGAAGGTGAATAAGCAACCGTTAGAAAGGAAATTTGATGACCTTTACAGGAAAAATATTAAAAAAATCAAAGGAAATATTTTGTGGTTCAAAAATGATTTTTCAATTTCAAACTATAGTGCTACTAGAGTAAAAACATAGGGATTATTCGATATTCTGGTTTTTTTGAAGGTACGATTTTTCAAAGATAGGCTCAGGTTTAGGACGTTCGAACATCCGTGGTAGAAAGTAACACGACCTTAGCAAGTTTATTCCATAATCTTAGAGTAGTTTGGGATGATGGAACAACCCGTTGACCATGTCACAAAAAGGAACATAAAACTCAAGATCAAGATCAATATTAAAAAGAACTTTTTTTTTCTTTTTGAAAAATGAACTTATTTCACCATGAATCGAGAGCTAAAATATCGATTTGCCCCTAATATTGGGAGACCAATTTGATGAAAGTATTAAGTCCATGCTACTCTTCATCTATTGAAGGTAACATGAACTTAGCTTAGGGATGTTTCTAAAAATTAGTTTGCAAGAACAAGCAAGCATTTTAATGGAGATATCATGAACAAAACACAGCACGTGCAAAGATGAACATAGATTAAACATGAAACATGCAAAGATGATATTTTAACATGAAAATGTGTGACACAAATACAAAAAAATGATAAATAAGGTGCATAGAGACGATATGGACATGTTTTAACAAAGGGATGAATGGTGAAGTTGTCAAGACATGATTTTTATTGCATGAGAATCTATAAAACATAAGAAAATGTTTGAACATACCTAAGACATGTCAAGTTGACCACTTAAATATGTAATGGATATGTGAATATGGAAGAAGCGTGGCAAAAGATGCATGAACAGAGGCTGTGTAATGATGAAAATGAAGCATGGTGAGTTTATATATCTAACAACATCAAGATGTCAAAAAGGTCATTAAGATCCTAGGACTACCACAACTAAGGCAACAAAGATGCATGGGAGTATTAGGAGGTTCATGGCAACATGAAGGGTTCACTAAAATGAAATAGATGATCAAAACAAAAAATGCATGGGACAAGGTAAACAATATACCGACAAAGGATTGAAGTTTCTTCCTTCTTTAAGCAGTAACTTTAAGCTCAATTTTTTCCCTCTTTTTGCTATTATTTAGTAAGAAAAGGGTGAAAAAAGAAGTTTTCTCGTAATGTGGTTGCTGATAAGGTGTTTTGAGGATGAAAATATGTGAAAGGTTGAGTTTTTGAAGGTAATCTGATGGTAGTTTTAGGGAGCTACGGGAATAAAGGTTAATTGAGGGTGGAAGGCAATAAAATAGTGTTTTTGGTGAACTTTTGGAGTTGGAGTTGCTAGAGGACTTGTAGGGATAGGTGAAGAGTTTTCTGGGATTGCTGGCGAGCTTTTTTTGATGGCT